>BMAO01023099.1:0-21031 GCA_019973975.1 Trichonephila clavata | reverse complement strand
TGATCTTGTACAGTCCGTAACACATTTGAATAATAAAAAACTATATAAACATGCATTTAGTTGTTGCTCGGAGTGTCAATAGATGTGAAAACCAGATTGATGTTGATAATTTTAATTCAAACATTATGAAATTTCAAATTTTAATACTAAAAGTTCTAAGTTTTCACTTCTATCGGTAATCTCTATAACTGCCAATTTTTTTTATTTATTTTAAGAAATTGATTTTCGGTGTAATACATAAGTATATAAATATAACCTTTTCTTACCGATCATAAAAAATCCCAGTGCTACACGCCAAGCAACGTTTGTTGTCGAGTGGTAGGAAATCCAAGATGGTGACCTAACTGTAACAAATAGTCAGGAAAAATAATTTTAAGGAACTGCTTTGAAATAAAGAATATAAGAATACATTGAAAATAACTAAAATATCAATCTCTCTCTCAATCAATTAATATCAATATAACGTAATAATAATCTGTGTATAAAAAATGGATGTTGTATATATGACCTCGCTTCATTTCAACACCGTTCAACCGATCACTATGAAAAATGGCATGTAAATGTATTTTTTGTGAAGATGGTTTTTGTGTTATCCTCTTTGTTACAGCTCCCCACCAGGTGGCACTACAGCATATAAACTTCTACCAGTGGCGTAACGGAAAATAACTGCCCCCCCCGCAAGTTTAGGTCTTGGGCCCCAAGCCGGATCTTATGTATATATAAATATATATATAAATATATACACACTTTCCAGAGAAAGTCTGCGTTCATCTACTACTGCTTACATAAACAAAGAAAAAATTTAAAAACCGGAATTTGAAAATTTTTTAAAATTATATATTTTATTTAGTTCATTCTAAGTATTGAGAACAACAAAAGTAAACTCGGTTTGCTTTCATAGCTTTTAAAATAAAGACAGATTTCTAGCGATACAACAAAAATCATATAGAGAAATTCTGCGTTCACAGTTTTAGTAGTAACTATAAAAATTACTTAAAAAGGATAATAAGCTATTTAATAGCTGATTGGAGAACCCCCTTCTTTTGAAAACACCCTGAAGTTGTTTCGGCATTGAATTAACAAGTCTAGTGGTTTCTTCAGGGCTCTCATTCTTCCTGAATACCTTTCTTCAGCGTATCCTTGGTAGATAGATTGCGTTGACGAATCCTACGCTCCAGAAAATCCGATAGGTGTTCTATAGGACTCAGAAGGAGGCGAGTGCAGTTGATTTGGGACATTATACATTAGGCAAAGCTTCACAATCTCAGACTTAGAATCGTTGTCGTGTTGGAAACGAAACGACAATCCTAGGCCGAGTTTGGCGGTATTTTCCTTTAAATTGTCTTTAAGACATCCAGATATTCCTATTTGTTCATAATTGATTCGATATATTCCAACACCATCGCTCGCCATGCGCACCCAAAGCATACCCCCACCGCCGCCGTGCTTTACTGTTGGTTCTAAATGCACTTTTTGAAGCGCTATGCAAAGTTTTCTCCATACCAATTTACGACTTTTTATGCCAAAAATGCAAAATTCGCCCTCATCGAAGAACATCACAGTCCTCCAGAACTCCGGAGGATTATGAATATGTTTTTTTGCAAAAGGCTATCCGTTTCTTATATGGTCATTGAAATATAAGACTTTCTGCAAGACAGTCGCCTACGGTATCCGGCCTTTTTCGAGATTTTACTTGCAGTATCCACACAAATGTTTTGCTTAAACTTCTCGTGAATGTCAGTTTCTATTTGAGTTACATTTAAAGATGGATTTTTTTTCACCAAGGATATCATACTTGGTTTTTACAAGCTTTTATTTAACTTACACTGTATGTATGTATGTATGTATGTAATTTGTTCGGGTGGAATCTTGCAACTCAATTTTGAAGCTGATATCTTCACCACATTGAGCTGAAATTTTGTATACACGTTTAGTTTGGATGACAATACATGTTTTGACCATTTATATCTCGATATTGCAATTAATTAAAAAGATATTAATTAAAAACGTTAAACTAGTTTTGGGCGCCAACTTCGATATATCTGCATTGTTGTAATTATGTTATTATTACAACAATGACAAAAAATGGCGTCGAAAATCGGTTTTCAGCCAAACTGGAATTTCATAACGTTGCGCTATTGACTGTATTAATTAACTTTGTCTAAAAAATAATTACATTTCTACAACGTAAAAATAATCTAATTTCTACAATGTATGCAATTTTTTTTTTACAAATTTATATCTATTTACTTGGATTTAAATCCAAAACAAAAAAAGTAAAAAAGTTTTTCAAGTAGATTGGTACATTAAATACCTTTCTCAACGCTGCCAAGTTAAACTGAGATGGAGTATTGTGGAAATTCTTTAAAAAATTTATCTAACTTTAATCTATGAAACTCAGACAAAAAATAATTACAGAATCGGAAAGATCATTTTTTATATATCTTACCCATCAAAAAGGAATCCATTAGGAAAACAATAAGAGAAAAATATTATCCAGAAATGCAATGTATTTTCAATTAAAAAAATAATTTTATATTAAAACGAATGAATTTTTTAAATAAATTTTCTAATTTTAAGCCTGCAAGTAATTTCAATATACCTCATTTTATCACCAGTAATCTAAACACACACTACGACATGTGTCCTTAAATTTAATTACAGATAGAATCTGTTAATTTTATTTGAGTTTATTTTGTTTGAAAAATTACGGCAATTTTGTTTCTTTAGATTAGTTAGGCACATTGTAAAACTAGTTCAAGGTTATTGATATCCATAAAATGTGCCAAAAGAGAATAATTTGCAAAATGACTTGAAATGTTTTAAAAATAAGGAGTGAAAAAAATCGAATCTTCGAAGAAAAATTTCGTTAAATTTGGAGTTATTTTATGAAGAAAAGAGTAATATATGTGCTTGGTTCCAAGAAAAAGTTCTTAAAATAGAGAAATTCCCAAAATAGAGGTTCGTTATACATGGAGGTCTGACTGTGTAAAAATAATGCGATGGTTAATTATTTTTTCAAATCAAGTTTCTAAAGATGACCTGAGCAATTAAAAAAATAAATTCTTACGTAGAAGATATTCAATGTCCAACAAAAAATTATCATTAGTTGATAAAACTTGCTTTTTTGATTACAATATGCGTTTTGAATTTTAAGCATTTTATTGATTAATACAAATCTTTAAATGTCTTTTGAAGTTTTTTAATATACAACTAGATTTTTCTTCGAAGATGTTAGAGAAATATATCCCTTACCTTCAAAATATTTCAAATAAATAATTTATTCTTTAAGATTTTTCAAAAAATAGTCAAAACTCTAATTAAACATTGAATAACTTCGTCATTTATGAAGATAATCTCCCGAAACCTTTTTTTCGTATGTAGAACAATATTACCCAAGATCTGCACGAAGATTGAAAATATTGCTTAAAAATTACGGATTTAAAAAAATTGTGTTTTTCGTCTAATACCCTTTTTGCGATAACTGATTCAGCTAAACCAGGGATGGCGAACCAACGTTGAATGAGTTGAACAGGCTGAGAAGCCTGTCCAGCGATAACTAAAAAGTAAAAAAACTTTTTAAAAAACAAGCTTTTATTTAAAAGCGCTAAAAAGAATAAAATAAACTTTTCCTTTAAAACTTCTTTTACTACCAACTTATAACGTCATTGCACAATTTATATGATACAAAAGCTTGTCGCGGGATTTACCTTTGTAGATAAACAAGTAAAATAAATAACTTGACATGATTGATTTTAATTTGTAAAAATTCAAACTAAGTAAATACGAGTACTTAAAACGCGACAAGCTTTTATATCATATAAATTGTGTAATGACGTTATAAGTTGAATGGCCAAAGTGGTAGCCAAAAAGGATGCCAACTTAGCATATTTCGACATGTTTCCATTGGATCGCCATTATAATGTAATGAACGGCGTTGCTTGCGAATATTACAATTTTAACATAAAATAAATACAACAGAAAATAATATTAACGTATTTCACATCCAGATATAAATTATTTACACTATTTTAAGCATTCATTACACAAAATTTGCAGCAATATGTTACTTTGCTGAGCAGAGATCAGCTTAAAAGCTGTTTTCAAAAATCAACCCACAAGGGAGTTACGGGGGCGTTACGAATAAAAAAAAAACCTTAATATCAACAATTAGACCTATAGACTTAAAATTTAACATTTTTTGTTCTGCTGAGATATGCAAAAGCCCCCCCCCTTTTTTTTGTTTGTTTAATTTGAAATTCATGCAAAATTAACTGATTAAAACTCCTTTATCCTTCAATTTGTATTGTTTAATTTTTCAATTCCCTGACCGAAGAACGGGTAGACCAGCTAGTTATATATAGTAATAATTATATTATGTAATATAAAATAATAATCTTCTAATATAATATAATAAATATTTATATTATACGTAAAATAATTATATAATATATATTAGAACCAATCAATAATGAATATCTATTTATAATTGCTGATAACTTGCAATATTTTAAAAACTTCGAATACATTTAATAAATTTCATCGAACAAGGAACGTTTAAAAATACATAGTTTAAAATGTAAAATAAAATGGAAATACTCAATTTACAGCTATAATTAAAAGCACAAGCCTCATATTCTTTAAAACAAATATCCTGGTACTCACAAATGATATTTAAATATCCATATTCGAAAATAGCACAAAATACATCAGAAGATTGAAGCAGGAGCTTGAAGCTCAATCGTCTGAAATTAATAGGGTTTCCGTGGAAAAAAATATCCAACAAAAATTAAATATAGCATGCATCATCCCCAAGGCAACCACATTACCACACGTGAAAATATCAAGGTAACCATATTGTAAAGTTATCGCCTGTCATGACGAACATCAACTTGGCGCACAACACTCCGATATCAAATAAGCATCAAAATTCCTCATTTGCCGTGTTAATTGCTTACACATTTCCTTATTTATCTTTTCTAAGTCTAGATTTTTTCGACCAACTTTAACTCTTTATAACTCAGGCAATTTTAGAGATTTTTATCTATGTTTTTTGTTTTCTTTTTGAAATGAGTTTGTAGATTGGTAATTATCAATGCAGACCTAGCACATTCTTCGGGAGCTGGCATCACTTTTTAATGCGGCACCATATATAAATATATATATATATATATATATATACTAACTGCTACAACGTAATTTTTACGCCCAGTTTCCTCCCCAGAGAGAGGTACTTGAGCTCTGACGATGCGAAATTGAAGTAGAAATTTAATTTTGCAGAGAACCCCCAAGCCAAACAGGCACTCTAGGGATCTTTAACATGACACATAATCGTACGACATGGGTGTTATCAATTTTTTGTTTCATGAAAATCCCCCGATTTGGGCTGGGGTTGAACCCACAAACGTGGAGGTACAAGGTCAGCGACAAACCAACTACGCCACCCAACCGATGATTAATAACTATAAAAGGAGAAAGATTACATCTGAACAAGTACTTATACAGTACTAATAAATATTCAACTTTCCATTCGAATATGCATTTTTTTCGAAACCGCATTTTTCTTCGTCGTAAATTATTTTTTCTCTGTTTTATTAAGGAAAAATTTATATTTGTTGCACCATTCTAGATTACTGTTATAATTACCTTTTAAATTATTATCGTTTTGGTTGAAAAAAAAAAGGAGTTTAACTTGAATTTGTAATGATTGCTTGATAGATTATCGATTGTATTTACAGGCAAAACAAGGACAATTAGCCCATCACACCTCTCATTTTACGGTACACCTTTCTAGCTCACGTGATGAGGTTAATACCTGATCTGAGTCCCAGGTTCCTATCTTCCATACCCTGATACCCACCATGCAGAGGGGGCCAATGCATGTTAAGTATGTCGAGATTCAAATGTCCTCCCATTGGTGTGGTGTGGTAGTTAGGAGAGGTGGTGCAAGCTCAGGTATCGTCCTCGTCACTTGACCAGGGTTCAAAATTCCGAGGTATGTCGCTAAAAGCCGTCGAGTAGCTGAACAGTGTGTGACATTAATATTCACTCACTCCCTCATTCCATACCACACCAACGTGAGGGATCCGGTGTTGTTTCGATCGAGGCAAGCCCTGGTATCACTCAGGGCTTGTCGTTCGGAGGGGCGTTAAACCTGACGAGGCTCAAAGTTTTCACATTTGCGTGGTGTGGAAGCTTTTTATAGTGAGGTGTCCGTTCAACTGTTGTCCTCGTCACTTGACCATGGTTCAAAATTACGAAATCCGTCTCCTATCATCATCATCTGCGTCTGACATTAATAATACATCAATAAATCAAAGCCAATGGGAAAACTTGAATTCGAAAATATTTAACGTGATTCCTTTGCACTTTGTAAAACGAACACTTGAACGACCTTGCTACCGTAGATATTTTTAAATTGAGTATTCTCGTTCCTGCAAAATGTATTATTCATATGAAAAGCTGTTCACATAACTAAAGTACTGGAAAATTATTTGAGTATAAGCGCATCAAATATTTCTTTCAGATTATTCACCGAATTTTGAAAAATCGGAGATATATTTAAATTTGTTTCCTACTAAGAGTTCTATATTTCATAACCACACACACAATTTCAGAATATAATTAGAATTCTGAAAAATAAAATTTTGCTTTTCTTACTTTTGCATAATTGTAAAAAAAACTAAAACCGCAATTTTTTTAAAAGGAAAAAAAAAAAATTAAATAACTTTTAAAGCTATTTTATTTAATGACTTTAACATTGTTTAAACAAAGTTGACTCCAAACAGATTCACCTGAAATCTATTTAAATAACTAAATTATATCTCCATGGCACGAAACAATAGAACAGATGTTTCATAAATAAACTTAAAATATCCAATTGAAAAATATATTTTCAACTGTTGGATTCTTGATTGACTTGAGTTTCTTTCTAAAAGACTCGAGAGGATTTTAAAGGAAAATTCTTTTTCTTGTCGAATTATGGCTGCCTATTTTCTGCTTTAAATTGTAGTAAAATGTTTTCTAATGATTTTCCGCCTCTCACAAATAATCATTCTGTGAAATGTCGATAATTTGAAAACACTAATCCGGAAAATACTCATGAATTATTCAACTGTTTTTTCATAAACGGAATTGCATTGATGAAAAAGCACGACAATACGTTCCATGACCTGAAAAAATATGTGCCGCAATGGTCATGGCCACGAAAATGCAACGAACGTCGTCGAGTAGTGGTTTCTAATGCCGGCATCGTTCAAGACCCTCCATGTAGAGGGACTGGTTCACGTTAAATATGTCTAGCCTCAAAGTCCTCATGTTGGCGGGGTGTGGAATTATGGAGAGTGGGTTGCCAGCCAAAATACTCGTCAGTTGACCGAGGTTCAAAATTGCAAGTTCCTTCGTCAACAAATCTCGTGAAACTTCAAAATGCAATGTTTATTTTGTATAAAATCAACCAGAAAAAATAATTTTAATTAGCATTTAATTTTTAAAAATATATATTTAGAAATATCAATATCGAGGTACTAGTACAAAGGAAAATACACATCTATAAATACGCTCCGAGGCGAAAATAAATAAATAAACAGTTATAGAGATTGCCGATAGAAGTGAAAACTTAGAACTTTTAGTATTGAAATTTGAAATTTCATAATGTTTGAATTAAAATTATCAACATCAGTCTGGTTTTCACATCTATTGACACTCCGAACAACAATTATATGCATGTTTATATGGTTTTTTATTATTCAAATAGATTATGGGCTGTACAAAAGATCACGACAAAATATAAATACAATTCAATTGAAATAATAATTAATATACAATCATATTATTTATAAATAGTATTTGTATTTACTTAAATTTCAATGTACTTGATTTTTAACATTATTTTAATTGTTTGCATCATTGTCATCATTTATTTCAACAATACTTGGACTTTTTGCACTTTCAATTATTTTATTTTGTTCTAAAAAAGATACAATAGGCTTATGGTAACTAAAGTAAGAAAAGAAAATGTTTGATTCAAATTTATCTAAGTATCGCGTAAAAACCGCATCGATCATCGTTTTATATTTTGTAGTACTGAGTTTTCGATCATTGGACATATGTAAATTAAGTGTTTCATTTAGAAATTCATTTAGTGGTAGATTTTTATCATCTGCAAAGTTAATATTGAAGTCTCTACTTAAAATCATCGGTACATTATCATATATATATATTTCGCCAAATCTTTTTTCGAGTAGTTCAGAACCTTCTTTTGTATAAATCATCAAATTTTCGAATAAAAATTGTTGTATCTGTCTCATAGATTTTCCAGGCGAAATATTAACGGCAACCATTAACATGTATTGCCCATTCTCGGATTCGCAAAGAGCAATGCACAGTATATACACATTGAACTTTTCACTAAATCCATTCAATTTCACTTATAAGATAAACACAGCACTATACATCAGCTGTATAGCTACAGATATACTGCTATAAGCATGTCGGTGACGCGAACGCACGAGATTTCACCCATCCAAAAAGTGTCTAAGGCGAACAGCACACTGCGCGTGCGCCAGTCAGAGCATGTCGGTGACGCGAACCCAAAATATTTTCTCCTACCAAAAAGTAGTCAACGCCGCTAAAGAAGTTTTCACATTAAAAATTGCACCTGGAAGAGTTGATGGGGACAGAATTGAAATTTGGAGGAATTTGTTCTGAAGTGATATTTGGTATTTCGTTTTAACGATTTATGCCTCGTACGCTCCTAGATTTTGATGTATTAATTGATTTTCACATTGATAGTGTAAAAAAAGGAAACAGCATTTACTCATGCTCTTTTTTGCCGACGAAAATATATCCCCCCCCCCCCAAATCCAAGAAAATGCTGGAAAAAAGAAATTTTTGTTTTACTGTCAATAAATTCTATATACGAAATTTATTTTTCACAAGGTCTTGTATTTCATAAACTGATGCGATTCGAAAAAATCCCATTCAAATGCTTACTCAATGCTACGGACAATTTGACGGCTATGTAAAAATCAAAATTAAATGAATTTAAAAAAAAAATATTTTTGATAAATATTATGTAAACAAGCATTACGATTGGGCAAACAACTAGTTTCATATTTCCAAGTGCCGATACTTCCTTGTCCTTTCTTAAAAAGCTTGTACTTGTATTTTTCATATCATGGCAGAATTTTTTATTTTCAAAGTTATAGAAAACTTTTTCATCAAGGTAAAAGCAAATCAAAAAAAGGTCCCGAAACCAGTATTGCAATAAAGAGGGCGCAACCTCATTGCGTAAGCCGTGGACCTTGACTTGTTTGAATACTTGAAACATTTTTTTCCGGATTAATTATGATGTGGAAATAGTGGCTTTATGCTGATATGAAAAGGAAATGGAAAACAAAAGAAAAGAGAAATTGGATAATGATGCAAGCTGATATATATTTTAAATTTGTTTTACATCAATAGATGGCAGCACATTTCTTTCTTTTATGTTGAAAATGAGAGAAATTTTTCTTGATACACACACACATAACAAATAGAGCAGAGGTTCCCAAACTTTTTTGTCTCATAGACCCCTTGTCATGTTTTTCGGTTTTGGTATATTAAATTTTTGCAATTTATCAATTAATATGTTTTTTGAGAGCTGGTTTAGAACTACTTATTTTAAAAGTTTTGTTTCGAACTGTAGCTAAGTAGAGTGTTTAAAACTTAAGTAATGTAATTAACACATGTAATTAAGTTAAAATTTAATTACTATACGAAATAATTGTTACATAAAATAACTGAGCAACACACAAATGTTTTTGATGGGTGGGATGAATCTGTTGCTTCAATAACAAATTTTCAATATTTGTGGCTTTAATCTTTCCAGGTTTAACCCTAAATCTTCTCGATTAGTAGTACCCAATCTTTCCTTTCTGTTTTTATTTTGGACACTGGCATGCGCGCTGAAATTCCTCCTTCCTGAAAAAAGCAATTAAAAAATTACTCGAGACGTTCCATAATTCGAGATAAATAACAGGTGTATCTTTTTAAAGTCAAAATTGCTGAAATTTCGTTTTTAAACTTTGCTTTAAGATCTTCGAAAGGACTATTAAAATTAGTTTCTTTTGTAATCAGACATTTTTTTTTATGTGACGACATGAATTCATTACCTACTGTAATATTACCATCGTCAAAGCATTCTCAAACCTAGTTTCAAAACCTGAATAAAGGGCATTCAAATGGTGAACATAGATCAAAACGTCATTTTTCTGGCAGAATGTCTGTTATAAATTGAGAAACTGTTAAAATTCACGAAGTTTAGTTTTTTATTCCTTTAGCTTGATTCTGGCAAGAAACACTGAAATGATGATCCTTTTTTAATAAAAGTTATGCAGTCGCCTTGTAACTGCAAATTAACCCCAGTAAATTTCGTCAATAAAGCTGTAAAATAGGTAAATCTGGTTTACACTTGATTAAATTTTCTTTTAAAATTGAAGTCACTATTTGGTTTAGGTTATCGTAGACCCCCATTTACACCTCATAGATCCCCGAATTAATTTTTCGCTTACATGGACCCCTTGCAGGTCGTCATAGACACCTGGGAGTCCATATAGACCTCTTTGGGAATCACTGAAATAGAGTATTAATCTTCTTTAAAAAGAAAGAAAATTAAACACTAATTTTCAACAGTTGTCTATGATGAACAGAGGCGTGTATAATAACTGAACAAATATTATAAAGGCACAGATATATCTTTATTAATACATATCTTACTAATAGTTATATTGTACATATATATTTGGATAAACATTTATTTATTTGAATTCGCTTTTCTTGAGAAAGTTCGCTGGCATTCCATTGGAGCAATCTCAAGCTTCGCTCGTTCTTAAAAGAACGTTTTGCTTTTGTGATAAAAACACATCCTAAAAAAAAAAAAAATGGAGAAGTGTAGCAAGGCTGTAGCAGAATTAGCGTCAACCAGGTTACACCTCGAAGAGGCCTGCTTCGGATAAATATAGAAATTTTTTATTGAAATCTTGTTAAACAGTAAACTGTGGAAATATAAGCGAAATTAGGATCATAAAAATTATCAATTAAAATAAAATTTTCCTACCCCCTCCCCTCTCCGACACTTTTGTCTTTATTACTTTATTTAATGCTTTTAACCGTAGAGTATTAAATAGAGATCAGAGTGATCAAGTGTTAGAATCTGAAGGGAAAAATATTCAATAATCCATTACTTTCATTATGAGTTTTGTTTGTTTATAAAATGCTTTGTTAAAATCAAGAGCTTCTCAGAAAGTTACGCATGGTATCTTGAATTCAAAATTGTGTAGTTGTAATTTTTTTGAAAAAATTTTATTTCTTAAAAAGAAATAGCTACTGTTGAAATGAACCCGTTTTTATATCTTATCACATTAGTAGTAGTAGCAGGTCCCGGGGGAGTGGGCGTGGCACCTGTCAATCAAACATACATTTTCCCGCCAAAAGGCCATCGTCCAATAGGGGGCTCCCTTTTCCCGCCATCGTCTAACAGGAGGGTTCCCCCCCCCCAACAGAACCATCGTCCAACAGGAGGGGTTTCCCACCCCCTTCCCTTTCCCCAACAGAACCATCGTCCAATAGGAGGGTCTCCCCCCCTTCCATTCGCTATCGATAGGACGTAGAGGCCCTTATCATAGTGTAAGATGCACGTGGAAGCCCTTATCTTATCAGAACAGGGAATAACTGGAATGTGAGTCATTACGGAGTTGAGGGATACTCAGCTTCTGGAATAGGGTGTGAGCATAAAGTGGAGTTGTACACGACTGCTTGAAATATTCTGATTGGTTGTCGATATGACGTAGCGGTTTTAATCATCGTGTAAGATGCACGTGTTTCTTTCGACAGGGAATGATTGGAATATGCGTCAGAATCGGAGATAACAGCCATAAAATATTTCTATTTCTGCGGACGTTTTTCTAAAAATATTATGGATGGTCAGAGGTTTTTCAACGATTCTCCTTTTAAATTGTTATTATTTCAAAGATTAAATAAAAAAGCCTTAATTCACAAGTAAGTTCAAATTTTTTTTCTTCTTTTTCCCCCCAAAGAAATGAATTATAGCCTTTTAAATACAAAAGTGAATTATACAAATACAAGACATAAAAATCAAGTTATGAATAATTTTCTTTTTCAACAATTCTAGAGAAAATAATTATGAGAAAGTTAATGATGTGTAATGCACGCAGAAGGTCTAGTCAAGGCAGAATCTATTGTAGAATTTTAAAATCTCATGAACCTAAATCTATTTATTTTCTTATCTCTTGCATTATGATCGCAATTTCTAAAGAAAATCATATTTCGAAACCTTATTGAATTTTTCATTTCCAAAATATATTTATTCACAGCTGTTTTAGTAAATAGTTTTATATTATAAAGAGAGATATAAACAACATTTTTATTCCCACTTTTCATCATTTTTATTGTATATTATAGTTTTTTTAAAGTGATTAAAAAAAATTCTATTTATATGCGTGAGTTAGTGAATAGTATACGAAAATTCAATTCGCTCCCTCAAGAGCACGTGTAGACAAAAAAAAAAAAAAAATACGGAATTAACCACTGATAACAAATGCAGAATTCTTAACACTCGAAACAGGGAAACATCAACATAGAAAATCGGAAAAAGGTGACTAAATTGATTTCTTAAGCTTCAAACTTTTTCATTACATTTTTTTCAAACTTAAGCTTCGAACGGAACCCTTAGAACTATGAGGACCCCATTCGCGGAATATTTCTTTAAATAATATTTAAAGTAGATCAACAAGTAAAATAGGTACTTTACGGAAAAAAACATTTTTAAAAATCTGTATTGTTTATTAAAAATTAACATAATTTACTCACACATTAATAATATTAATTTGTGATATTTCCAAGTGTCACCTATACCATTATCAATTACCATTACCACCACCACCTATCAATCATTAAATTTAGTACTTGGGATATGCATTTTTTCCCCTACACAAGCTATAGAAGTCTAGCCCCATTGAAGTTATATGCATTTTATATAATGATTTGATAATTCGTTTTTATATTTTTGCCACTCACGTTGAGAAATGTTTTGCATTTAAATTCATTGTTCTGAATGGTATTAAAATGTTTATATCTGTGTGAAAAACTCCTGTGTATTTTGTATGAATTTGCAACCTAAAATTTAAGAGCTGTTCTTGCTTAAATTTAGATTTACCATTGAATCTGTCGATAAGTTGTTCCTCTCCTTCACTATGGGTCCCCACAATTGTATAAAAATGTATTTTCCATTACAAAGCTATTGTACAAAACATTTCGCTAACGAGTGTAAAATTATTCCATAGTAGACAAGAGAATATTATACTAGGTGGTACATATAAAGAAAAAACGTTTTAATATTTTCTTATGTACAATAAAAATTTAAAAAGCATTACAAAATAGAGTTTATATTATGTGTTAGTAAAATTTTCAGTTTTAGTGGATGGGATGAGCTTCAGAAATTTGTGGTTTCACACACTTCACAGAAAAAACGTGATTTCATTTTGCATGCACTTTTATATTTTCCCTTTTTTTTATTGTGACTCGTGGAACCTCAGGGTTCCATGGAACACAGTCTGAAGACCACTGTCTTAAGCGGACCCAATAGAGTTCAATCAATCAAGAGTTCATTAGAGATATTAATCATTTACTTATATATATACTTTCAATATGCTTTGTTGAAATTTCTTCAATTTTTTTTTTTAAAAATTCTTCAGGGTTTTCATTTTTTTATTCAATCAACTTATTTATGAGAGCACTTGTTTTCTTTTAGAACAGCACTTTTTGTTCCTATTTTATATAGGTGTAAAATAATTATAGGTATTTATTATTTTTTCTAAATAAGCTATGAGATGAAAAAATTCTATTCAATGAAAGCTGAGAGGCTTCTATTTTATGTTTTAAGAATTTAAACCAACTTCAATGACAGCTGTAATTATAGTTTACATATTTTGAATATCGATTTAAAAATTCAAATAGAATTCGCGTACACTCAATGGACATAAGATTTTTATGAGTTCTTTAATCCATAGTTTTCTTAAAGCGTTAATAAGCGTTTTTTACGTATAAATATCAAAAACTCAGAATATAGTTTAAAAAATATTTTATTACTATTAAAAGTTAAATATAATATCAACAATGAAATTTTATAATGCTGAGAAAGGAATGTTTAAGAAAATTTCTATTCCTCTTGCAAAACAAAATTAACGTTTTAATCAACGACGGAATTAGATTTATTCAAAAAACATAGTCCCTTTTATAAAAATATCAGCATAGATTTAGATGTGCTTGTAGATCACAGCCACAATAAAAAACTTGGTTAACTGCATTTGGATAATTTCAGTACGTAAAACAAAAAAACAAAGGCAAAAGATTTTTTCTCTCCAAATATCCTTATTATTAAGAAATTTTTTTCTAATTATAGAACATCATACACATATGAATATAATATCGAATAACACACCACATTTAATTCCATCATATGTGATACCAAGGAATGCATGTATCGTTGAATTTTATTTTGTAGATAGAGTGCACAAATGAGAGAAATTTACATAGCTCTGAAACAATGCTATATATCTTTAAAACTTGTAATAAAAATTGATTTTTTTTTCATTTGTCGTGTAAATGTTCTTTATATACTTAATACACTTAAAACGGAATATAATATAATTTTTTTATACCCATCAAATAATTTTTACGAAGTTTGAGTTCCTTTTCTGTTTAATAATAGTTATTGTTTAATAATTATTGTCTGTTTAATAATTACTATCGTGTAGACAAATAAAGTCGAAACTTTTTTTTTTACTATTATTAACAAGAAAAATAAAATTAAGATACACCTCGCTGTCTAAATTTAATATTCCTATCTTCCTAAGAAAATAAAATCATTTTTCGCGATTTGAAGAAAGTCAAAATTTTAAAACGTTCATGTAAAATGAAATTCGAGTCATGATTTACACAACTAATCAATTTATTTTGCAAAAATTTAGCTAGATTTTTGAAACACTTAAAAACTACTTATTTGATCATTTACTTATTCTCCAAACTCCTTTTGAAAATCAAATTCACAAAAGGTTAAAAAACTTGGAGTATTAAATGTTTGCATTATTTTTTTAATGTCAAAATGTTGCTCTGATGTTGATAATTGTTGAATAAACTATAGTTTATTCCCATAAGATAGATTTAATTATAAATAATTGAATATTGTCCTGTTTTTCATGAAAAATTATTAAACATTTCTTACACTTAATAGTTAAAAGTTAAATAATACCGGAATAAAAAAAGTTTTATTATATAAACCAGTTAAAAAATGTCAGATTCTTTTTTCAATTAATTTCGCTTTGAAATTTGTAACATGTGTTCTTCCGCCAACATACTTTACAGTTATCATTTGTATACGGTCAGATTAAGTTATATCAACTGGTATGCTCGCAGATATTCTTCTAATCTGTACACAATGCCTCTTGAGAACTGATTCATGAGTTGTTACAGAATTTCACACAATGAAGCTTTAATAAAATCTTATTGTCCCACGACTCGTCTCACGTTTTGTATGTTTTTGACTTGTCCGATTTTGGGGCTGCATCTCAATTGGTTAAGTAGTACAACTTTTTCCCCTTTAGCTTGTCTTTTCTGCATATCGGGTAGTCATTTCTAGTGACTGATTAATAAAAGTTATTATTATTTGGTTGTAATCATTTCGAGTATTGACTCAAATGACCCATGCTGCGTTTGGATTCCCATGTGAACTCAAACAAAGCGCGAGATCTTTACCTCGAATAACAAGAGGACGAGGCCGTCCGACAAATCTAGAGTTTAATATACACAAGAATAATCTTTTATCTCGAAGGGAAAAAAGTCATTTCGTTTATTTTTTTATAAAATATATAAATATCAAAAGACGTTTGTAGCAAATTATACGAGGAAAATAAATACTATTTTTTTTAAATTAGTTCATAAACTTTAAAAGTAGAAGAGACAAAATTTTATACCAGGGTTATTAATCTGAATATTTTTTAAAAGTGAGTTTCCATAGTTTTTCTTTGATTTATTGAAAAGTGATTTTGGCTAAGTTGACTATAAACTCTTTTAAAACAGATATTTCTATGGTTTTATTTATTTATCAATTATTATGGTATTTTTAATTGAAATAATAAGGCAAAAATTATAAATTTTTCTTGTTTCAGTCCCCTTGTTGGATACTAAACAAACTTCGCAGTTTATTCGATTTTTCAATAATTTCCTAAATGCATTATCTGAAGTTGGCGAGTTTAATATTACATGTTACATTAGAAGCCTCGGTGCTCCAGTAATTTAAATAACAAATTTCGTACCAGAAAACTTACCCTATAAAAGTATTGAAATGCTCTGCGTCAACCAAAGTTCGCTGTGTAAAACAAAGGAACCTCTGCAAACTAAACTGACATTACGCTAATGGAAATGTGGTGAGAGAGGTATATTAGTCATAAGATATTGTTTTTTTTTCACTTGATTAAGTTCAAAGTTACAATGTGTTGCATTGAGATCCAACAAGATGATTTTTATTTATATTAGCCATTCTTACAAATGCTTTCCTTTATTATTACGAACAGAAATGGATATTTACCAATAGTTCTTTCTAATGCTTGAAGAGGTCTCGAATGAAATTATTATGTGATATTTTCTCACACAGTTTGACTTGGAAATAAATAAATACGGTCTAATGGTTGAAATTCAAGAATATTGGTCATTAGATAGACATTTTTTTTCATCAAAAATATTTTTACATTTTGAATAATCGATAGTATAAACAGAATGGAATACTGTGTAATAAAATGTATACTGAAGATAACTCGAAGCAAAAAAGAAAGCGTTTTTGAGTCTTTCAATATTGCCGAAAAAAATTCATGTCAGATTATTTTTGATGATAGGGGGTTTGAGATCGAAAAATGATACTCATTTCAAAATTATGGCAATTTATTCTAAAATTGAGGAATGAAATCCTTACACTGATTTTATTTTGACCAAAAATTATTTGTTGAACATTCATTAATATAGGTCACATTTGTTCCAAGTTTGTTGATTTTCAACAAAGTGCGCGTTTCTTAAAAGTTGTGTGATAGTTACACAATTAAATGATCATTAGTTTTGGTGACTAGAATAATTAGGATCGAGAAATTTGAAACATTTGTTATTTTAAAGGCACCTTTGAAATAAACATATTGAATTATGAGTTTTACACTACGTGTTTTACCACAATATGAATGTTACCAATTTTAGGTAGTTAAAAGTTTACTTTTTAGTACTCATAAAATAGTTTTTTACATTAATTGTGTTGATCATTTCTAGAGATATATATTTATAATGCAAAATATAGATTTTCTCTTACACTCCTAAAATCTTTCATGTCATTCTTAAAGGTGTCGCGAAATCTCACTCGCTTAAAAGTGAGGGTTCAACAAGGGATGAGACACTTTCTTAAAATATACACTTTATTATGACTTTGTAATGACTATCTAAATTCGATCTAAGCTTTGAGAACACTTCAACTTAAATAATAATCTAAATACCTAATTATACTTATGAACACAAGATCCTCAACAATAAAGCTAGTCCTTGAACAGCCCATTGGCACTACAGCGATTCCACTGAACAATCAGTGTAAGGAGTCATTCCTCATTATTCCTCAATTTTAGAATAAATGCCATAATTTTGAAATGAATATCATTTTTCGATCTCAAACCCCCTTTCATCAAAAATAATCCGACATGAATTTTTTCGACAATATTGAAAGACTCGAAAACGCTTTCTTTTTTGCTTCGAGTTATCTTCAGTATACATTTTATTACACAGTATTCCATTCTATTTTTACTATCGATTATTCAAAATGTAACAATATTTTTGAAGAAAAAAAATGACTATCTAATGACCAATATTCTTGAATTTCAACCATTAGACGGTATTTATTTATTTCCAAGTCAAACTGTGTGAGAAAATATCACATAATAATTTCATTCGAGACCTCTTCAAGCATTAGAAAGAACTATTGGTAAATATCCATTTCTGTTCGTATTAATAAAGGAAAAATTTCTAAGAATGGCTAACATAAATAAAAATCATCTTGTTGGATCTCAATGCAACACATTGTAACTTTGAACTTAATCAAGTGAAAAAAAAACAATATCTTATGACTAATATACCTCTTTCACCACATTTCCATTAGCGTAATGTCAGTTTAGTTTGCAGAGGTTCCTTTGTTTTACACAGCGAACTTTGGTTGACGCAGAGGATTTCAATACTTTTATAGGGTAAGTTTTCTGGTACGAAGTTTGTTATTTGAATTACTGGGGCACCGAGGCTTCTTATGCAAAATGTAATATAAAACTCGCCAACTTCAGATGTCGATAATGCATTTAGGAAATTATTGAAAAATCGAATAAACTGCGAAGTTTGTTTAGTATCCAACAAGGGGACTGAAACAAGAAAATTTATAATTTTTGCCTTATTATTTCAATTAAAAATACCATAATAATTGATAAATAAATAAAACCATAGAAATATCTGTTTTAAAAGAGTTTATAGTCAACTTAGCCAAAATCACTTTTCAATAAATCAAAGAAAAACTATGGAAACTCACTTTTAAAAAATATTCAGATTAATAACCCTGGTATAAAATTTTGTCTCTTCTACTTTTAAAGTTTATGAACTAATTTTAAAAAAATTAGTATTTATTTTCCTCGTATAATTTGCTACAAACGTCTTTTGATATTTATATATTTTATAAAAAAAATAAACGAAATGACTTTTTTCCCTTCGAGATAAAAGAGTATTCTTGTGTATATTAAACTCTAGATTTGTCGGACGGCCTCGTCCTCTTGTTATTCGAGGTAAAGATCTCGCGCTTTGTTTGAGTTCACATGGGAATCCAAACGCAGCATGTGTCATTTGAGTCAATACTCGAAATGATTACAACCAAATAATAATAACTTTTATTAATCAGTCACTAGAAATGACTACCCGATATGCAGAAAAGACAAGCTAAAGGGGAAAAAGTTGTACTACTTAACCAATTGAGATGCAGCCCCAAAATCGGACAAGTCAAAAACATACAAAACGTGAGACGAGTCGTAGGACAAATAAGATTTTATTAAAGCTTCATTGTGTGAAATTCTGTAACAACTCATGAATCAGTTCTCAAGAGGCATTGTGTACAGATTAGAAGAATATCTGCAAGCATACCAGTTGATATAACTTAATCTGACCGTATACAAATGATAACTGTAAAGTATGTTGGCGGAAGAACACATGTTACAAATTTCAAAGCGAAATTAATTGAAAAAAAGAATCTGACATTTTTTAACTGGTTTATATAATAAAACTTTTTTTATTCCGGTATTATTTAACTTTTAACTATTAAGTGTAAGAAATGTTTAATAATTTTTCATGAAAAACAGGACAATATTCAATTATTTATAATTAAATCTATCTTATGGGAATAAACTATAGTTTATTCAACAATTATCAACATCAGAGCAACATTTTGACATTAAAAAAATAATGCAAACATTTAATACTCCAAGTTTTTTAACATTTTGTGAATTTGATTTTCAAAAGGAGGACACTTTTTGGAGAATAAGTAAATGATCAAATAAGTAGTTTTTAAGTGTTTCAAAAATCTTGCTAAATTTTTGCAAAATAAATTTGATTAGTTGTGTAAATCATTACTCGAATTTCATTTTACATGAACGTTTTAAAGTTTTGACTTTCTTCAAATCGCAAAAAATGATTTTATTTTCTTATGAAGATAGGAATATTAAAAAATTTAGACAGCGAGGTGTATCTTAATTTTATTTTTCTTGTTAATAATAGTAAAAAAAAAGTTTCGACTTTATCTGTCTACACGATAGTAATTATTAAACAGACAATAATTATTAAACAATAACTATTATTAAACAGAAAAGGAACTCCATCTTCGTAAAAATTATTTGACTGGTATAAAAAAATATATTAGATTCCGTTTTAAGTGTATTAAGTATATAAAGAACATTTACACGACAAATGAAAAAAAAATCAATTTTTATACCTTACATGTTTAAAGATATATAGCATTGTTTCAGAGCTATGTAAATTTCTCTCATTTGTGCACTCTATCTACAAAATAAAATTCAACGATACATGCATTCCTTGGTATCACATATGATGGAATTAAATGCGGTGTGCTATTCGATATTATATTCATATGTGTATGATGTTCTATAATTAGAAAAAAAATTCTTAATAATAAGGATATTTGGAGAGGAAAAAAATTTTTTCCCGTTGCTTTTTTTTGTTTTACGTACTGAAATTATCCAAATGCAGTTAACCAAGTTTTTTATTGTGGCTGTGATCTACAAGCACATCTAAATCTATGCTGATATTTTTATAAAAGGGACTATGTTTTTTGAATAAATCTAATTCCGTCGTTGATTAAAACATTAATTTGTTTTGCAAGAAGAATAGAAATTTTCTTAAACATTCCTTTCTCAGCATTATAAAATTTCATTGTTGATATTATATTTAACTTTTAATAGTAATAAAATATTTTTTAAACTATATTCTGAGTTTTTGATATTTATACGTAAAAAACGCTTATTAACGCTTTAAGAAAACTATGGATTAAAAAACTCATAAAAATCTTATGTCCATTGAGTGTACGCGAATTCTATTTGAATTTTTAAATCGATATTCAAAATATGTAAACTATAATTACAGTTGTCATTGAAGTTGGTTTAAATTCTTAAAACATAAAATAGAAGCCTCTCAGCTTTCATTGATAGAATTTTTCATCTCATAGCTTATTTAGAAAAAATAATAAATACCTATAATTATTTTACACCTATATAAAATAGGAAAAAAGTGCTGTTCTAAAAAAACAAGTGCTCTCATAAATAAGTTGATTTGAATAAAAAAGAAAACCCTGAAGAATTTTTTAAAAAAAAAAAATTGAAGAGATTTCAACAAAGCATATTGAAAG
>BMAO01023098.1:0-56915 GCA_019973975.1 Trichonephila clavata | reverse complement strand
AACATCATTGAAAAAGCACGTTCACAAACATACGTTGATATAAAAAGGCTTGCGTCCCAATACTTAGCAAGCCGATTTGTCACTGTTTTCACCAGTATATAACATCAATAAATTTTTATTAAATTTGCTCGCAGGTTTTCACTGTTCTGCATGTCGTTGAATTCAAGCTTTTCCTAATACAGTGATCTGAAAACAAAATTGCTCAATAATTTGACAATCATTTAAATTATTTTAAATTTCAGAAATCGATTCTTGAAGAATCACATCGAATGTTGAGTCATTTTAACAATCTTGAAGCTTGTATTAATTTATTCTGACACAATTTTCATCAGTAATAAAAAAAAAAAGATTGTATTTGTTTAATTTAAATGTTTGAAACACCGCGCTACTTTCATTGGCTTTTGCATGAGTAAAATAAAATATGAACTAATGGATGATAGTGTACAGTTTCTGCATTCCAACTCAGTAAACTGAGGGTACTTAGTCTTTTAAGCCAGTAATAAATCTTTTTTAGGTATAGAAAAGGGGGAATGAACTGGCTAATATAAATCCAATAAAAACAAACTACATTTATTTTTCCAATTTTTTTAAACATTAAAACAAATAAGCCCTTTAATAATTTTAGGTATATATATTAATAAAAAAATGAAATCCACGGATTCCATTTTTTCACATACCAAAATTTTTTTTATTTCTCTATACATTCTCACATAACTATATTTTTCATATCCAAAATATATTCAAATTTCTATAAAAATCTTCATACATGTAAAAACAGAGCTCATCACTAAATGAATCTTTAAGCATCTAAACATAAAATTTTTAAACTGCTTCAAAACCTGCAACAGGCCAGATACAGCTGTAAGGAGAATTATTTATTGTTAGAAATAAACCTTCAACCTACTCAACTTCCTGTCACATCTGGAATTTCCACCAAGTGATGTTTTAGCAGATTATGGTCCTATTTGATCAGATCATTATCGAATGAGGCGCATCTTATTTGTTTTTTTCTGTGATCTGCTTATTTAAAAGATTATCATTAGAATTGTTTCTTAAGATGTTTGCAGGATAAAGTGTTAGATTAATATGTTTGCATTTAGGAACTTTAACTATTTATCTTAATGTTAATAAAAATTTAACATTTAAAATGTTTCTTGAGTCTCACTGTCCAAATGATTGCGGATTCATTTCGTTATAATTTGCAATCATTTATTATTATAATTTAGAATCTCTAGGGTATAACGAATATAAATGATATTCAGTGGAAATAATTTGTTGCGAGAAAAAGCCCAGAAATATTGATTGACACAGTAGCGTACTCAAGGGTGGAGTTTAGGGGTTTACCCCCCATAGACTTATAGGTTTTTAATTTTGACCATAGAACTCTCGCTTCAGTGCCTTTGTCGACATGTTTTTTAGAATATAACCCACCCCTCTCCAATGAGAGAGGTTTTTGTACACTACTGGATTAGTACAGTCAAAACTGAGGAAACTTTTTACTTCATTTAAACAAAAATCTACTAATTCTCATTCCAAAAATAAATTATTAAACCACAGAAAGCTAATATATTAATTTCAAATTGTATTTTATATGCATTTCGTTGTGTTTTTATCATAAATAATTTTGCTCATTTTTTTTAAATGAAAAGTATTGTATATAAACTACCATGTGTGTATGTATTGTATACATACATATATGTATACAACATGTGTTGTGTACACTCTATCAAGTATAACTACAAACTATCGTATAAGAGTTTGACCATCTTTATAAATATCTATTTTCAATGTATAATTTTGATTACAATTTCCATTTTCTTTTTATGATTGAATACAATTTCTTACAATAGTAAAAATTGCAACTGTCATAAAAAAGCACCGTAAAAATAAATGCCAGTTACAACAATTATTTTACCAATGAAATTAGCATCCTCCCTCCCCCTGCTGTAGGCAATAATGGTACTGAACTATTAAATATCTGACACATATAATATGTGTGTGTGGTTCAAGATTTTACAAAATAAAACTCTAAATTTTTGCCAAAAAATAATTATTAGCAATTTATACTATAACAGTCTTAGCAAATAATTGAAATTTTGGTTTATCATGCACCTTAAATGTAAATTGCTTAGAAACAAATCAGTAAGAAAAAAGTAATACACCTATTAACAATGTAATCATTTTTTATTCTCTATTTCACATAACTTTACATCATAAACTAATATCCACACTTTTTTCAAGAAACAATATAAAGCTGTGTTTCACATGACTGATATCTTCAAGTTATGCAAACCATTTCCCATAACCAATTTTTTTTAAATATAATAAAAAAAAATTCAATACTGAAGTATAAATGTCACATGATTTAATTATGGAAAAAAAAATCTAACAGCACGCTTTTGCATTGCAAAATAAAAATTATCACAAAAATGCATGCTTTCTAAACTTGCATAAACAGCTGCTATATAGCAAGATATAAATAACATTTCATATAATCCAACAAAAAAACTTACAAGAAAACATCATAAATTTACTAACTACATACATTGAAGGATAGGATGGAAAATTCTGTTATATTATCACGGAAATCAATAATAATAAAAAAACATTTAAAATACCGAGGCTTAAGTTATAAAAAGAGACTATAAAGAACAAAACTCATATATATATAAAATCTATTGTACTTATCCATAAACTATCACAAAATAAGAATAAAAATTCTTGTTAAATATCTACTACAAAAACCAACACCAAAGTTTAATTTTCAAATCAACTCAAGTATTATTAAAAATTTCAAAATATATAGGCATATTCCAAAAAGTACTGCATATTGAAATTATTATTTTTTTAATATGAAAAGCAGATAGATTCATTACATAATTTAAAATTCTATCAGCAAATTTGAAGAAAAAATTGAAACTAATTTATTTTCAGATTGCAACTACTCCGAATTACCTACTTTTATCCACAAGCTCATTTTTGTTCTATATATTTTTTCTATACAAAGTATTATTTGATCATTTTTATTTCTAATTCAATTTGAACAAATTACAAGAACAGAAGACAGTTATGTCATTTTTAGCTCCTAATTATAATAACTGTTAGTTTCCAAATCAATGCATTTGTTTAAGTATTCATAAATACACAAATTGAACAATGATAAATTTTGATGGAAATTTTTCATATTTCTCATAATAAAAAGGGGAATTTTTTAAATTTTTTTTAAAGAAAAATATTGTAAAATTTAATGTGTCAAACTACAATTTCTATGTTTAAAAGAATTATATTTAAAAACAATTTTTTTTTAAAAAAAAGGTAAAGATACCCAAACTTATATTACTTTTTGTTAAATTTCCCACTGGAAGCTCTAATTCTAGTTATAAATGGCAAAATTATTTAATTACTTGAATTTTATTTGCACAAGGCTTATAAAATACTAATGTATATTAGTAATTACCAATTATAATTTTTTTTTCTTTCAGAATAGGACGGATATATATTTTGCCATTCAATATAGTCAAAACAATTCCTGCAGGTAAAAATGCATTTAAAGTGAGCAAAGATAGCTTGGCAGGAAAGAGTTATAGCAACCTTTTTATTCAATAAATGAAATATATTGGCTTTCATTTGCAAGGTAGAACTCAAACATTTTGAAAGGTAAAAAGAAAAAAGGAATGAAATTGTAAAAGATAATAAATTAAGAAAATTTTTATGCAGTTAAAAAAAATTCTAGATAGGTTAAATTTGTTGGAATTTATCCAAATTATTTATACAATTTTTGTACAATTCTTCTCCCCCTCGTCATAATTATAAATAAAAGAGATTTAAGTAAAAGGAAAAGATACAGCAGCAAATATTGTGACATTGTATTAAGTTTGAACAGCCATTAAATACATAAAAGAAAAAGTTTCAGTTAAAGGGAGGAGGATATTAGAACACAGAATAAAAGGTGACTAGCAAAATGCACATCTAAAGAGAAGAGGAAATTTAAAGATGATTTGCTTCAATGATAGAAATGAAATATTTTTTCACTATAGTCCATACCTTATTGTCATAAAACAGTACTTTAAAATTTTTTTTAAAAAAAATTATAAATTTGAATACAACAAATACATTAAAAGCAATTTTTTAAATTTGTCCAATTCTGCATAGGAATCAACAGAAATATTAAAACCTTGGCTTTTTTTAAATTTTAAAAACAGAATGATTTTCTCAACCGCAAAAATAAAATAAAATATAATTTACAATATAAATTGCCTTATAATAAATATGTACATTTAATACTAAAAAATGATTTGAATATACCCTGTTAACTTGTACACAATAATTTGAATTTAGAACACATCTTTTTCACATAACACAATTATGAACTGAAAAACTGGCATTACAGTAGAAATAGTGATAATTAAATAAAAGTTTTAAAATAATTGAATTAGTAATTTAACGAACAGGACTAGAAACCAAGGGATAATAAAATGATTTTGTCAAAAAATATTTTTTTTTTTAATTACATGAAAAAAAATTACATTTAAAAAAAACCCTGTAATTTGTCATAAAAACTGATCACCAAAAAAATTATCATATAATGCCAGTTTATTGTAGTTTAATTCAATATTAAACTTCCAATAATTTTACAGCCATGTACAATTTCAACAATGCATATTAAATATAATTTGTTCATTTTTTTTACAGTTCAAAATCACAGATTGATTTACAGTATATTTCAAGATTCCGAATAATTTTCAAATACAGTCAATCATAATGATATCAACATTGTTCTCAGGAAAATAATAAGTTTTAAATGCGTTTTCATGCTTTTATTTTATTTTAAAAAATGACAATACATAATTGCACTAGCTCAAAAGAGCTTTAAAAGCATGATTTACTATAAAAGCGCTACATTGTTTCAACTATTACATATGACAGTTGTAATGACTGGTAATTTTTACTGCCTATTAAAATTATTGCTAGAAGAGCTCTGAGCTAATACTTACATTAAAAGAACACCAAAATCCTAATCATAACTTACATTTAAGATAAAACAGATTTCATACAGGCATGCAAAGTATCATTCAGGTCATGAAATTCATTAATTATTACCTAAAAACTTTTAAATTATCGACTGTAATAATACTAAAAAAAATGACGCTTTCTCTATACTTTAACATAATAACCATTCTTAAAAACTTCATTTTTATAAATAATTTAATATAATACATGGAGATTTACAACAAACATAGATATCACATGGTGCAAATCAGCAATAAAACCTTCCACGACAATATATCAATAAAACTAGCAGCAGGTTAGTTTCGGTACATGGAAAAAAGTAAAAAATAATAAGGCTGTGGAAAATATAACACATCTTTTTACAATATATCTACACAAACTTTCAGTTTAAACTAATACTGTTTCATGTATTTAAAAAAAAATCATTTTGCAAACACAGAGAAAGCTCAACTCACTTACCATAACATGCATATTAACCAACAAGCATCTTACTAACAAGAGCTTAATACGTGTTAAAACTACAATTATGCTAAGATTCATGAAGTTTTAATATTTTCAAAGAAAGATCAGATATTTTTAAAAACAATCAATGGAAATTTTTAGAATCCGTACAATGTTTTTCGAAAAAATATAAACACTGAACTATAAACAATGAGAAAAATTGTCACAAGGGACAAAATCCTAATAATTTTTTTTTATGGATGAATATTCTTCATGTCAGAAAGTAATTCATTTTAAAAACATGTATATTCTTTAATTATATATAAGTTAAAAAAATGTTACACAGTTTGTGAAGTTTATGGTAGCTCTGAATTTGCCCAACATTACCAGAAGTTGATTATTTTTTATTCAGCTTCCATAAAAGTAACCAGATTTAATGAATTTTCTTTCCACTTTGATTTAATTCAGTAATTCATATAAAAATTTTTTATAGTAGTATTTGTAATAAGCATATTTAAAATCCAATCAAAAACAGCTATAACTCTGCAAATCACACAAGTTATAAAATATTAAAGTTAAAATCAACCATAAGTTTTAAATAAAATTTTTAACTCATGAGTATCTCTTTTACCTAAAACTTTTAATTACCTTGTTACAAATACAATGAAAGTTGAAATATTTTTCTGTTTGAAAATGTATTCTGCCTCTTGTTCACGCTTCTTAAGATTTGGCAAAGACAGCCTTTTTTTTTTTACTTTTCCTCTCAGCATCATAAATTTCTAAGATTGATTCAATTTGTTTGGGATTATACAATTTTAAAAATCAACAAATTATAATTTGATTTAATTCATACCGAAATAAATATTTAGCTGACATGAAAACTATACATCTCAAAAGAATGCAAAAGGACAGTTTCAAACATGTATTAAGATGTTTATAAAAAAAATTAATATAAATGAACAATACTGTTAGGTACATTAATTTAATCTACAGCATGATTATTTCAGCTCTGTATGATCCACATCTGATATAATCATTAAAAATTTTTTGATTTGTAAGTCATTTAAGAAATGAATTTGTAAACGGTGGCAAGTTGCTTAGAAATGATTGGGCGGACTTAAAAATTGTTACTAAAATAACAGAAAGTTTACTAAATAGTAGCAGGTTTTACATATGGATGGTAAAACATTCCTCTATAAAATACAATCATACAATGGAGCTGCCTAAAATTCAGCATTTGATGCACCAAGTAAAAGCTGCCAAATAATGTAAAAGCCCACCACATGAATCAATTTGATGGGTAATAACATTTTACATATTTTTATATCCATAATTATTAAAAATTAAAATTTTTAAAAACCTACTTTCATATAGTAATGAATATTGTTTTAAAAATGTTTTGAATGAGCATGGAAACTGCATAGCATCTGACTGAGTACATTATTCAACAAAGTAAACATTTGATATAATAATGCTTTAAAAATCACTTTCTTTTCTCTTGTAAAGTACCCAACAACAGATGAGCAAGTAAAATAGCTCAGTCTATCTCTGTACATTTAATAGCATATCATGCATGTCAGCATCTTTTTCCAGGCAAAACCATGCATATGAGCAATTAGAAGAGATTTGAGAGTTTAATATCACTAAAAATTCACAAAAGTGCAAATTCCTTACAAGATAACAAAATGTTATAGTGAACCACTAGGCACCCATAAAGCTTTGCTTTGTTCTTCTTCTACACATGATTTCACTTGAGTACACATGTAGGCTAGGTTGGAACCAGGAATAACAGCTGCAAGAGGAAATAATTTTATGAGTATATTAAATTAAAAGGATATATATATGAATGTTTTTTTTCACATATGTAATAAAAAAGTATTGTAAAATTTTAAAGCTGATATTTAGATCTCAACTTTGAATGCTACCCAAATATGACCATGTATAATCTCAGAATTTACGGAACTTTTTTAAAGTTAAAGCAAGGTGGATGCTTATATATGGATCTATCTAGGGGGAAATGCAGTTTAGAAAAAACATTTAAAAAAATGTTTAGTTAGCCATGCACAAGTGATTTTGATCTTGTAAATTTTGAATGGATTTTTTTATTCTTAACCTCTTTGCAATGGGAGAGACATATATGCATTCATCACAAATGTACCTCATGGCCGGGCAGTGCACATGTGCATTTGAGAAAAACTATCTCGGTGGTCGAGCGATGCATATGTGCATTTTCAGCTGTAACAATTTTTAATGACCACTAGATGGCACCCTATGTCCATTATATTGAAAATGAATGTAGTTTGAGTAACCTCACCTTCAGCTTTATATTCTGCCTGAATTTAAAATTTTGCACCACAGCTGTGGGGGGAATAATCGAAATGTAACCCAACAGAGCTCAGCTCATAAAATTTCCACTTGATATAAAACATTTGCGTTTTTAATAACTCTCCCAATGCTTTCTTTTTTATTCTTTTTCTCAACAGAGTGGAGTGTTTAAACATCAGTTCTGTAATAGTTTTTGTTGTGCTTTCAGATACATTTTGCATACAGTTCATATTTCAAAAACCTTTTGATTTCAGATTATAATTTGATTGTTTTGAAGGTATTTTCCTACCCTTAATATGAACAAAAAGGATGAAAAAAGCCAAAGTGCACAGTCACAAACTGTGCATAACAAAAAAAACCCGCAAGAAACATTTTACGTTTGCAAATCATGCAATGTAGGACTTAGCGTTTCTCCATGTTTCGAGATTTTCCACACTGTCTTTATTTTAATTTTGCTATTTTTTGTAAATAATCTTTGTCAATTTTTTTAATTAATTTAAAAGTTTATTAACAATGTTTCGTAAATGAAAATTTTGGAAAAAATTGAATAGCGCCAACGAAGATTATTTCCCAAGGTAAGTGATATTTTTTAATGTAGTTTCATATAAATTAAAGGAAAAACGTTTTTACATTCTAGTTTTAATGTAACTGACAACTTATGTAGTAATCTAAAGGGATACCCCAAAAATTCCGACGTTAGGACTGAAATTTTATTATTTGCTTTTTTTTCTTGTTAGGCTTAGCGATGCAAATGCCCTATCCTGTAGTGCATACCTCCCGTCCGTAGGGAGCGTCCCATAGAAAGGCATGTCATCCTGAAGAAAAAAGTAACATGAATCCTTTCGTGTCAGAATTTTAGTTTACAAAGAGTTCGTAAAATTCACATTCACTCACTGGGATGTCTGAAAGTGTGTGACCATTACAGCAAATTTTTCCTCTGGGTATGAAATAAAGATAAGCAATAACATGTTGCCTTTTTTATTTTGGCATTTTCCATCCATTTGTTCCATTTTGTTGCTCATTTACAGAGAAATAGAAAGAAGCCATACTACTATTAAAATTTTCATCAAACATGATCACCTGTAGTTAAGTGATGTACATAGACCTATTTTATGGAGAGGGGGATGCCTTGTGTAAGTCATGGTCTGCTGTTTGTTGAATACAGATTTTTATTTATTTTGCAAACAAAAACAAAAATAATATTTCAGAAAGTACAAAATAACTAATGATTGGGGAGGAAATGAGTTAACTTCAGATAGGGTTATTAAGAATTAAACTATTGTTGCTAGTATTTGGCATTTTACTTTAGAGCAATTTTATCAGAAAATATTCCATGTAGTTTAACTGCCTGGCAACATTTTCATTCTCATAGCAACATTTTTGAAAACAGCAAGAATCCCCTTTAATTCCACTAATATACAAGATTTAAGTTTTGAGTAAATTTTTGCAGAAATAACAAACCTTTGGCTTACATGAAAATCAACTTATATTCTGAAATATATACTCAATCTTTTTGGAGAGAACAATATAATTATTTCACAAAAATTCTACCCTAATTAATTTAAAACTTAAATAAGTAAACCATAGAAACAGATTTCTTTGAAACCATATGGGAAATGATAACAGGTGAGAACAGTTTGCGACATTTCTTAAATTATCCGTGAAATATCTTAAATAATACAATCTATAATAAATTTAATGCAAGAAATTAGTTGTATAACAAATCCAAATTAAATAAAATAACTCATATGATTGATACAAAATCAATATTTTTAAAAATTATCAAATGTGTGTTATAAATTAGATGATATATCTTTTTACATAACTATATAACATCTTTTATACATCTGTATAAATGTATTTTTTCAATAAAGATGTTACAAATCATTATGTCCTTGCAAGTTCAGCTTACCATTAATTAATTGCTTGTATTCACTTTCAATCTTCAAGGCATGCTCAAACATTTCTTTTGCAGCTTTTGTAGTAACTTTCTCTATTAAATATCTTGAATCCTTAACTTCCCTATAATAGCAGAATAAAATTAAAAACATTTTTAGAAAATTATTACACAAATAATTTACTTTTTTTGTGAAAGCTTAAATTAACAACTCACCTTATTTGTTTTGTAGATTTATACTTTAAAAATATGACTATAGGATAGATAATGCACTGATTTAAACGTTCAACTGCTGAAAGACTACAATCCAAAAGAGCATGACAGTTCTGAAGGAGGGGGAAAAATCAAATGTTTAAGAATATTTCTCAATGAAACAAAACTTGTTCATATCACAAAAGTACAATAGTGAAGAATATATCGTAATGGCACTTTATACAAAACACACACATCATATATTTAACATTATAATTAAGAGAATTACAAAATGTGTGAACAAAAAGTCTCAAGATATAAACTTAATGAAAACTGCACATCAAAGCAACACTAAGGCTATGGGCAACGAACCTGTAATTTCGAACTGCAGTTAAGTGACGAGAAGGACACCTGAACCCACACACATATACATTATATACACACAAAATATATTTTTTAATTCAAATTTTATTGTAAAGTGCAATTTCAGAGTAAAAATTATACAAGAATTTTCTTTGAAGAAAATCATTAGAACATGAAATTCAATAATACATACAATGAGTAGCATAATAAATTCATGGCTCAAATAGTCATAATACTTTTACTTATTTCCCAACAAAAATTACGTAAACAAAATAGTTTATATTATGCTAGTTTTCCCAGAACATTTAAAACAGAAAAATTTGATAACCACTATTTCAATTATTTATTTTATTAGTTTAATTATTATTTAAATAAAAGGTAGGGAGGTATTAAATTTTTTTTTTATCTTAAGAAATATAAGTAAATTGACTTTATGTTAGATAAAAAAAATCTTAGCTTAAATAAATTGAATCAAAAACAAGTTAAATGTTTTTTAATAAAAACCGGGGGGGGGGGGGGGGCTGTTAATTTTACTTTTAGAGTTTCACTATAAGTACAATTAAGTTGATCTTGAGAACCATTTCAATGCAACTTACTTTATCACAGAGTTGTTTTATAGCAGAGACTGTTGTGCATTCAAAGTGATTGCCTCTACGACGGAAATCAACAAACTTCAACTCTTGAAGGCCTCTTTCCATCATTGATAGAGATCCTTTCATCTTTTCTGGAATGCACCTCTTGAAATTATGAGGAAAGTCTTGTTCTAGCTGATCAACCACAGCTTCATTCAAAGGCCCCACAACAATAACTGGACGCATTGACTCATCTGAAAGGGAGGGGGGGGGGGAATTGAAGTAAGGAATGTTATATCAATCATACCGAAAAATAAAGAAAAAAAAATTGCTATTTTTGAACTGATGGGAAAACAATTGTGCATTTTCAGATAAAAACTTTTATTCACCAAAATATTCATCCTTTACGTTAGTAGTCTTCACCAGGCAAAAGATTATAAATTCTACAATAAGAAAACATCCCATTTATAAATATTTATTATAAGTGAAAAATCTATGTCAGCACCTCACTGTCCTTAACTTCACAGCACCTGAAGACTAAGAGATTGATTTTCCTTTAATGTCCAATTATTTTGCATGGCATTTAAATGAATTCAGGACTTTATTATGTAGTTTTCAATAACTATTATTCCCCATCATTCACAATTATTACAACCTGGAGGTTGAGATTCCTTAAAATAAGCAAAAAGAAAGAAAACTAAAATATTTAAATTGTTTTCATATAAATACAATTAAAATATACTTTTCTTAGATATATCCAAGAAAAGAACAAACTAACCATGCATAATTATTTTCTAAGATCTTTAATTTCAGATTTTCTAGCATTCTATTTGTTTCAAAAAACTTTACCACAGAAAAATATTATTCATGTACAAAAAGGAGATAGTGAAACTGTAGCACTTAAATACATTAAATTATGAACTAACTTCACAACCAAAAAATAAACTAAGTTCTTAACAATGATGTGTTTTTAAACAATTTATAAACCAAATGGCTGTTTATATGCAGATTTAAAGTTTCAACATTAGAATTCTTCAAGACAATTTAGGAAGAACTTTGATTATATATGTCATGTTAATCTATTCATCATATTCAAAAACATAATTTAACATTATTCGAGTAAATCGATGCAAGCTAAAAGAATCTCAATATTAGTATGGCTTTTTTAATAATATTAAATTTTTTTTTATTATATAGCATTGAATTTAATGAAAGCATAACAATGGTATAGGAGGAACCCCACTTAATGCTGTTTTGGTTTAATGCTCTTTTCTTTGAATTGTGGGATTCCCCAAAATTGCACACAGCATTAGGATGCGTGCAATTTTGGGAATACCACAATTCAAATAAAAGAGTTAAACTGAAACAGCGCTAAGCAAAATAGCGTTAAGAGGGGTCTTACTGTGTTGATATTAAGAAACATATATCATCAAGGGTATTCAAAATATGTACATGTGTATTATACTTTAATGGTACACAAAATTTTAATTAAAATTTTTTTGTAATATGTGATGAAATTCTTTAATAAAAGTGATTTTTTTACTATGCTAAGTTCAGTTACAAGAACATCCAAGATTTTCTTTTCAGTTCTTGTATAGAAAGAAGCCCAGTGCCTTAGTGGTAGTGTATTGCGCTTCCACGCCACAGGTCCAGGGTTTGCATCCTGGGCTGGGCAAGGTCAACTCAGCCTTTCATCCTTTCAGTGAGTCAATAAATGAGTACCAGGATTGTGATGAGCTAAACACTGGGGGTTTTGCATCAGACTGACCACCAGACCAGAACATCTGCTCATGCTCCTCACTACCCAAGGTTGCGTATACTGATAGGGGCACAGTCGGCCTAGGCCTTCATCGGCTGTTGTGCTACTGAGTTCAGCTTTAGTTTTCTTGTATAAGAAATCAGTTTCAAATTTAGTTCATACTGTATTAGAAATGCTTGTTTGCAATTACATTATATTTCATTGATTTACTAATATACTAACATTTACTTACTGATAACTTTTCAATCACTTATAAACAATGATAAATTTGTCATTGTGATTGAATTCTATAAAAAATAAATTCTAAATTTACCCTTTATTACAGTTTCAATATGACAACTAAACACACAAATCTTTTTGATGAGAAGAACAGCTTAAGTGCAGGGGTGGAAAGAAGGGGGGGGGGACTTTAAATACTATAAACTACCCTGAATGTGAAATTGACTGATATTTGGTTATTTTGCACATCATTTCATTAGGTCTTGTAAAATTTTATTTTATTCCTGTTAGGTATTTTCAGAAATTTATTTCATTTAAACATCTTTTGATTGATTAGGATGAATATAATACAACACAGCAATGATCACATATTGCTAAGATCATTTAGAATCTTTTTCATTAAGCCATTACTTTTTTAAAATGATCTGAAAAATCTTATTTAAAAATACACATAACTTTAATACGAACAAGATATTCCAAAAGATCTTTCTAATGACAAACTATTTTTATAATAATAATTGAATTAATTCTCATAACTATATATTACTATATAGAATATGTAGTGAAATTTCACCTTTACAGTGATTTTGGCAATTTAAAATAAAATTCAGACTTTTTGTGGTTTTATTATAACAAAAAAATTTCAACCTTTAATTTTAAAGCAATTCTTACTCTCTCTTTTGCTATACAGTAAAAATTTAGAAACAAAGTTTCATATATTTAAAAAATTTAAAACTCCTAACAATAACCTTCAAAACATTTTTACCATTTTTTTAAATGTACAAAAAAACCAAAGTTTTATATACATTTAAAATTTCCTATTTATGTATATTCAGAACAATGCACAACATGTGTTTTCTAATTAAACTTTTTCACTAGAACATATCACAAACCACAAAAAAAAAATTCCACAGAACAGAGTATTATTTTAAGGATGAGATTTATAAATTTTACTTACAATGTCGTTTTTCAACTCTTTGGTAAGTCAGAGGCACAAGTTCTTCACCCAAAATTCCTGAATCACTGCAACTGTTAATAGATACATCAGAAAAAGAAGCCAATTCTTTACTGTCCCTTGAATTGCTACGGTGATGACGCTTGCGGCGGAAAAAACTGCGCCTTGCAGCTGTTGAACCTCTTCGGCCACCATCAGTTCCTTCAAGATCTCCTAAACTCCTTTTCATCATAAGCTCTTCTTCCACTCTAAATATTTAAAAATAAGTAAGAAGTAAATTCAATAAGTACTTCTACATAAACAAATGTTATATACAGAACAAAAATAAAACATTTTCTGATAAAAAAAAGTTCTTATTTTGACAAACTGAATTATATAGATCATACTCATCCAGAATTGTGGTTAGTAACGCTGACTTGCTGTGCCATAGGGCCTGGGATTGAATTCCATGGAAGGCATTGGTTGCCTGTGCGGCATGGGGGTACTCTAAATATTCATTGAGTCACAAGTCCTCTCATGTGGTAGGTGGAAGGGTCAGTGAGTGAATATTAACATCGCACTGTTCAGCTACACGAAGGCTTTCGGTGACGGACCTCGTAATTTTGAGCCAGGGTTAAGTGACGATGACGACACCTGAGCTGGCACCCCCACTCCTAACTACCAAACCAACGTGAGGATGTTTGAGCTCTCGACAGACTTAACGTGCATTGCTCTCCTATACAGCAGATCTTTAGTGGTATTGGGCTCGAACTCGTGGCATACCAGACATGATCCAATACCTTGACCACTCGGCTACCACGGCCAAAGGTAGGAAAGGAAGAGAGGTGGGAGGACTCCTGACCACTACCCAGTGTTCTCCCAAAAATTAGGGGTGGAACCAAGCCAAACAGTACAGTCATTTGCATGATGCTCTAAGCTACAGCTAACAACAGGTGTAAATCTAGCCCCTTGCCACAATGAATTTTATAGGCTTTGATCTGGCACTGACTACACAGTGGTATTAATAAAAACAACATATTAATCACTTTGTATCTCTACATTCTGTTGAATACATTCTTATTTTCATGGGCAAAAATTTATCAGGTAACCTAAGTATTTTACAAGATCTTAGGAAAGAATTAAACAGAATAATTCATAAGAATTACATTTGTATTAAAGAACATGTAAATGCTTTAAAACAAGTTAGGAAAACTCCAGTTGTATAAGAATATAGAAAACAATCCTATATTAATTTTTTTCCATTTCTTCTGCTTGCTTTCTTTTCAATCAATTTCATTAAAATATATAAACATTTTATAAGCAACCTATATAGTGAAAATACACTATAGAACATACTGGAATAAATACATATAATTTTTTAAAAAAAGTAACCTACTTGTACTTGCTTGGTATAAAACCACATTTTATTTTTTCTCCTTCCTCATCAACAAGCCAAGCTTGCCAAAGACCTGGAACGTTGTTATACATGGTATTATCCACATACAGAATATCATCCTTTTGGAATGCTAAGGATCCATTTAGGCTCATTCTGTCAAACATAGACCTGATATAAAATGAGTCACCAGGTTGATCTTGAATTTCCTGATATCCTTTAAAGTTATAAAATTTAAAACTATTAAAACAATGCAAAATAAAGGCTGGATTGTATTGTATCTTAAATAAGAAGTGTGTATTTAAAAATTTTCAATTTCATTTGTACTATTTACAGTTAGTATATCAAAACAGTTATTTAAATGTTAACATAAATACTTAAATTTATTTAAATAAGGAAAAAGTTTATGAAATAAAATGAAAATACATCAATCAAATTTCAATCAAAACTATAATCTTATGAAAATTTGCGGTTGTATTTTTAACAATTATTGTAAAATAGAGAGATTAATAATCACTTAGAGAAAGTAAAGATCTAAAAATGTGTTTAATATATGAATTTTGATTATAAATATTAAATGCCTATTTACTGAGACTCCATTTCATTATGTAAAAAATATTAAAATGTTACTTATGATTAATTAAGAATTTTTTTTATAAATTACATTTCAATAAATACAGACAATAGGAATAAGCATACTTACGTTCATAATTATGCAGAGCTAATATTTTGACAGTATCTGCAGGTTTTGCTAATTCATAAGCGGCTTCTTCAGCAGTAGCATGTCTCAAATCAATGCCATTGTACTAAATAAGATAAAAGTACACAATAGTTTTACAGAAAAATTTAAAAATGAATAATAACAAAAGTACATAATAGACAACAAGCGGGTGTTCAATGTAGACCTTCAAATACTTCACGGAAGAACTTTTTAAATCGAGAAAAATTACTATGAAAAGAAAAATAGAAAGAACTTATATATTGCAAGTACTTTTCGTTTTAACCCTTTGAAGTATAATTACTTTAATAACGGTTCTTACAACTGTATTGTACGATTGTGAAAGCATTTTAAAGAAAGATATTCAATTTAAGAATTTTAAGCATATTTAATTTACTATTATAGCCTCAGTTATACAATCCAATTTATTCTTTGAAAGTTTTACTTTTAAAGTATAGCTAAAAAGCAATGTCTATATCTTAATTATATATTATATATATATATTTTTTAAAATACTTATGTTTTTACTAAGTACACAGAAAAAATTATTATACTTTGCGAATGATTTCATGTCTAATGAATCAGTATTTCTAATATCAGTATTACAATTTAAATAAAAAAATAAGTATGATTATTTCCCCTCCAAAAACAGTCATGATCCATCTGAATTTCTCTACAGACAAAATTTTATTTCACAAGGAAAGGCTTCTCAAGCTAATATTAATGTTACTAACTTTTCACAACAATCAATATTTTTTACAAAAAAAAATACCTCTAGAATTTGATCACCAGTGCGTAACCCATTTGGACCTTGTGCTGGTGAATCTTCCTGTTTTGAATGAACAAAGATTCCAACAGCATTACCTCCCAACAAACTAATACCTAAGTTTGAAGTTGACTTTTTCAGAATCACAAGCCTTGGTTGTTCTTGGTTGTTGGTACTTTTCGTGGACTTCGATCTCTTTTCCGATGTTAAACTGAAAAATTGTTAAAATACAGGATAGAATGCACATATTGATAATATGGAGCAAAATACAAATTAATTTATGAGCTTTTAAAAATTCAGTATAAATCAAACACTGTTTCAACATTTTTTAATCATTAAAAATTGATAAGATTAAGATAATGTCGAAAAACAAATATAAAAGAAAGTACACACTTTTACATACAGTTATGTTCATGTTTTTTTAATTAAAAAAGTACATTATGTTGCATTGTTTCAGTCTATTATGAATGCATTAAAAAAATATTGACCAAAAAACTTGACTGTTCAGTTCTTTAAAAAAAATATGTGGTATTTAAACACATTTATAATTATATAAGAATATTTAGAATAAGTAAAACGATAATTTTGTATATATTTTCTTCTAATTTATATGTAAAGCTATAAATTCATATAATAGCAGAAGCAATCCCCCCCCCCTTCCACTATTTTTAAATAACTAAAATTTTCATACATTTTATTATATAATTTAATTCATAGAACATGACTCTATAAAAATTGATAATACCTTCAGCATTTAATGTATGCAAGAGAAAGGGTGCATACATATATATGCCTTCTTCAGTTATTATATATTTTAATATAACTAAACAAGAATTAAATTATCACACTCAATTATATAATGATATATAAACAGAACTACTTAGAAACAATTACTTTATGAAACTAAATATAAAATGGTTTCTTTTTAATTAAAAAAAAAATTGAGAGAGAGAATTTTTTCTTTAATCCAATTAATTCCAACAAGAGAATGCTTTTTTTTTATACTTTTAATTTACTTAAAAGCTACATTCATTTCTATAACCTTTTAAATATATTATGAGTTTCAAACACTTAATTACTTTCTATAATTCATAATAAATATATTTGTTAAATTATGGAAAAAAATAAACATATCTGCACATAACATTATATAATATTGAGCTACATTTCCTATTACTTTGTTAGCAAATTACGGTCCCAACTGAGTGGACAACAAAATCTTTTAAAAACTGATACTCTAAGACCATCTTAAATATAGCAACAACAAAAAAAAAAACGATTATAAAACAAGAAAAGGGGAAGACTTACTTATGAGCAGCTTTCTTTTTTGTTAAAGTGGATGCAGCTGAGCTTGGTGAGCTTCCCATATCATCATTGGAAGCATCGACTGATTTTGAATGACTTAATTTGTGAGATAAAACAGGAGTTTCACAAGGAGACTGGAGCCCATCACTGGAATCCTCATTGTCTGGAACAACCTCTCTGAATTCTAAAACAAAAATAATTGCTTTTTAATTCTATAACAGGACTAAATTTGTGTACAGAAACTCCATTATCACTTGATAAAAAATATTTTATGATCTTTAAAAAGAAGATGCAGATAAAATTTAATCAAAAATACATTAATATTAAATTACCATAACTCGCAACTAGATGAAGTAATTAATAGGATTAACCTTGTGATTACTTGCAAAACATTTACTCATGATACAATTCAGGGAAAATAGCTCAATGAGTGAGTGAGAATTTATTAATATCCTACAAAGCAACACAAGAGCTATTGGCACGAAAGACCTAGTAATATTAAACTATAGTCAAGTGACAAGAATGACACCTGAGTTAGGACCCCTCTCCAAACTCCCACATCACATAAATGGGAAGACAAAGCCTCAAGAAATGAAATGTGTCTCAGCCCTTCTACACAGCAGATCTTCAGTGGCACTAGGCTTGAACTCATGACATGTCAGCCACGAGTCTGTGATCCTAATCACTACGCTACTCTACAGCCTTAAAATAACTAATGAATTCAATAAGAAATATCTGCATAATTTTAAATGAATAAAAGTATATCTCCAAATATACAAAATGTGAACATGACATGAATGCTTCCCCCCATTTAAAAACCACTTTCTGATAATTTGATATGTTCATTAATTTCAGATGAAAATCATATTACATAAAAATCATTAAATACCTTCAAAGCTTTTTGTTATAAATTCGCGTCTTTTGTCATCAAAAGTCAAAAATTACTCAGTTTTTCCCACTTGAGGGAAAGGAATATAAAAATTACACACTTATCAATTTATTTCATCTAAGTACAAAAATACACACATTATCACTAATTTCAGAGCAATCGATTCTTATATAAAATTCATCCTTTTTAAAATTAAAATAATCTTGCAACTAAATAGCAACATAAAAGTTAAAAAATAAAACCTCAATCATTTAAAAAATATATTATTCCCTTACTTTCAGGATTATATTGCACAAGCATTGTAATACTGTCCATGCATTGCCTCAACACATTTGCAGCTAATCCATAAGTAGCACTGCGCATATTTATTCCACATACCTAAAACACAAAATTTTGATTAAAAAAAGCATTTTGAGCATAATTATTAAAAATGATTGAACAGTTGCAAAATTTATAATGAAGTACCTCAAGAAGATGATCACCAACTTGAAGACCGGCTTGAGCTGCAAGACTATTTGCAGTAACAGAAGATACGAATATACCTCCACCTTCACCGCAACTTATTTGGATGCCTAGAGGTTCAGTGCTTTTTTCTATGCATATGCTTCGTAAATCACCAGGTTTAGGTCTGAAATAAAATTTTATATATATTGGATCAACTTTAAAATACTCTAGTGAATAGAAAATGTTTTTGACTTGATTATAATTTAAACATTTTGTTGAATGTTTTCAGTTAGCACAGCTCATAAAACGACAGAGTTTAATTTGATAATGGATTACAATCAAAAATGATAATTTCAATTTTTTGTTTAAATTCATTAATTGCCTTTTGCAATGCAATTTGAACTGTTTAAAAATAAATATTTTTATGAATAAAATTTTTTTAATTAAAATCAACCTAAATGTTAGAAATGTAACAATTTATATACAATGGAAGAAAAAAATATTGCAGAACATGTATTAAACATGCTCTGTAACCATCTTCTTGACTTTAAAAAATTTCAGATGCTCTTTCTTTATATGTCTGTCTGTTTTATATTTATTGCTACTAAATGTTACGTACAATTTGAAATAAACACTGAATTTTTACATGCAATTTGCTAGAATTTTTCTTTAAAAAAATCTGAAAGCAAACAACAGCAAATTAATTTTAAAAAATATGCACATTCTACCTTTAGAAACAAATGCATATGAATAAGCATTTCAAATTCTAACATCCAACTAATAGAAAAAAGCAAATCATTAAGCTAACTGTGGTTTGAAAATACATGGGAAACTAAAAAATGAACAATATTTTAAGAAGCTTTTAAAGTTTTTTAAATCAAAGCTCCCATTAAGAAGAAATATTTTTGCAATAAAAATACAGCATTTTATACAATTAAAATTTATTTAATTTTTATTCATGAAATAGTTTTAATTATTTTTAATTGAGAAAAAAAAACTTGTTTCAGAACAAAGGACTAAACACAATTAGGGATGAAGAATTTTTAAAAACAATCAACAAAATACAAAAATGCTCAAATCACAAATAGATTTAACCTTACTTCCATTACAAATTTTCAATTTCTCTATAAATTAAATCTAGTTTAATACAAAATTCTTGACATTAAAAATGAAATTTATCCTACTTTGTCATGGATCAAAATAGATAATCTCTTTCAAAGAGGGGGGGGGGGTAAAAAATTGCAAATAAAATTTATTTTTTTGGAACAGCGCTGTTACTACAGTTGTTTTGAACATGAAATAATTGTTTCAAAAATTAATACTTACATTCTTCCTCTATAATCACTCAAAGACTGAGATCCATCAGGATTTTGCCATTCAACAGTAAAAGGTGGCAATGGACTGCTTCGCTCAGAAACTGAAGAAGCTTTTTCAATTGAGCTACTAGATACTTTCCCAGCAGAAGACTTGGAGGTTACACTTGGATTTGATGGGATACGGATTCTCTGGTTTCTTTTTGGATAGGTCAATAAGCCATCAGTCACAGATGGACTGTAATTGTCATCTCTGTAGACAGGATGAACATGTGAATGAGCAGGTACAACTCGCTTTGGAGTCTGGCAGGAAGAACCATGGTGGTAATGTAAATCTATACTTTGAGTTGGGGATGGATTAGAATAACTATAATGAGAAGGGCATGGTGATGGAGAAGGAGTGAAACTGTGCCTTCCACTATCCTTAAGGGAATATCGACCACTGTCAGTATGTGTATGAAAAGAGCGTGCATCAACAAGCATTGACTCTGTGACAGACACACTAAGCAATGAATCACCACTCCTAGAAGTATAAACAGAAAGTCCAGGTGGAGATGAATATCGAGAAGCAGGGGGTAAAGGTGAAACAATAAGAGCATTTCCATGGTTACTCGTTGTATGATTATGAGAATGATGTGAATGTGTCATGCCTCGCTGATCAGTACTGAGAGTGTAAAATGGAGTGCTGGTTCGCAGCAGGTTAGGGCTAATAACAGAAGCAGTGAGACTTGTAGGAACTGTTACAGGATACATATGGCCAGAGTGAGCACTTATTGGCCTATCTGGAGGAGAAAATGATAATGAAATACCATCTGAGTGATTAAAAGATGTCCTTTCCATGCTCATGAGATTTTTGCTACACTGACTTGAGGCATTTGATTCAAGAGAGCTCAAACAATCAGAATCTGAAATTCCGAACAATGCAGATCGTGGACGTGTGCGATTTCTATTTTTGTAATATTCAAGCACATCTTTGTTAGGATATGCTGACACAACTGAGTAGTCTAAAAGAGAGCCAGGGCTGGAGGTACCATTGTAGGATGGTGGTCGAATGTCTGTTAGTTGTTCATTGCTTCGACCAGATAAGTTTGTTTTGTGAGGACTACCTATTTCTGGAGAAGCATATGAAGACCCTGAGCTAGAAGTTTGTGCAGTACTAGCACTTGGTGAAATGATAGGAATACTAGATTTTTTTGAACAATTCAAAGATTGGTGAGCATGTTGACAGTCCACAAACACCGAAATCCTGTCACTGTTCATTGTCACAGAAAGACGACTATTATTTTTATTATCACTGCAGTCATCTAACAAACGATTTTTGTGAGATTCCGGGCTTTGCTTTGGAGCACACTGAGCAGCTGGATTATAGAGACTAAACTGCTTGTTTACAGTAGCAAGAGATTTTCTCTCTGATTTTTTACGACTAGGACATCGAGCTACAGTTCCAACTTCATTATACTGAATCAATGGGCCTTTGTACTTTGGCCATGTACCACCATTTTTCTCTGGTTTCTTTGAGCTCTCTTTGCTTGATTTACTAAGCATCTTGCTGTGGATCTCGATGACTGAATCGAGTTCAGCAATAGGATCCTCTTCATCATGCCCGAGAAGTGGTGAATGGGCATTTGGGGAGCTTTTCTTGTCTTTAGATGTGCGCTTTTCACCAAATATTTTATTGTAAGCTCGATCTAAAAGGGTGGGCTGAGAAGATGGGTAACGAGTTCTATCATCGGAAGCAGCTTTCCTCCTTCTGGTGATAGGGGACAATGGAGAGGTATCTGGTGATTTCTTAGAATGTTCCACTTGTACACTACCTGATTTCAAAGACTTATCACTGTCATGTTCATATAAGGATGGCTTTTTAGGAGAAACAAGTAATGAATCTTTTTCAGGAGAAGATGAAACACTCTCTCTACCTATAAAAGTAAATAACTATAAGCTTCTTTTGACTTCTAAATGTATATTTCATGTATCATTAAGTTATATAAGCAAAAGGACACTAATTCAAAAGTTATTTCATTAAGGTAAATATTTCAGGATAAAAGAAAAAATATAAATGTTTAAAAATTCCCATAATTTAAATAGAACATATGATTCTTTTCAGAACATTTGATGCTTATTTGAGGATAAGTATACAAATAGTTACTTCCACAAAAAAAAATATGCTTCCAATAAGTATGTAATTCATGGTCAGAAGTATATAATGAGAATTTTCAATATAAAAATTATAGACAAGTTAATAACTAATCAATACTTTTTAACCCTATTGTACTTTGAAAAATTCTCAGTGTCAAGATTTTCTAATAACAATTATGATCATTTCCATTTCAATTTCTTTTTGCATTTTAAAGTAATGAAAATATCTACGGTTTCCCCCTCAGTAGCATATATTACTTTCATGGTTTAAATAAAACTATTTACATAGCTATATAAATTATTATTGCCTTTTTTAAAAATTACATTACACCACATTTATCATAATACAAAAATGTATCTTTCCCAAAAAATACTAAATCAATCAATCATCTTTGAATTATTTTGTGGTACTCAAGATTTTTCACAGCTGAAATTTAACCTACTAGGATAAATTAGATTACAACAAACAAGAGAAAATTTAGGGCTCATATCCAGTACCCTATCTGCCTAATGGCGGATCAACCCCTATTGTACTATTGTTTATACTCATTGCTCAAATTGTAGAACTGTAAAATTTACATGTATTATGTAGTTCTATTTCTTTAAATATATTGGAAGTACAAAACAAATTCAAGTCTTTATCTTAAATAGTTTCTACCTTAATAACAGCAATTATTTTTCAATTTGGACATTTCCTTTTCAAATGTCAATGCACCACAAAATTTACATTCTTTATTTAAATCACTGCTGCCCAAATATTCAACTGTTGCTGTCCAACTTCGTATAAGCCTAACATTAATTTGCATCTTTTAGTTCTAATATTTCCACATGGTGCTTCCTTTTCTTTTATAACTGTTAATGCTTTAAGTTTTCAATTCCCTGTCTGGTTCAAAGTTTTTCTAACTGTTCAAGGTGCAAGTTTTCAAGTAATATCTGTCTTATGTGCACTTTTTTCATTTGTTCTTTTTTTCACAAAATTCGTTCTTGGCACTCCTTTTTAGTTAAATTTAACTTTTAATGACCCATTTTTACTAACTATACATTCATGCATAGCTTAATTTATTACAGCATTAAGAAAAACTTTTTTACATAGAGAGATAGAAGGATTATAGTTACCAGTAATATTTATAAATTACAGATCAACAGCATGCTGACTCATCACAAATTGTATATGCTCTTTTATTTATTTCCATGGGATATATTACAAATTTTAACTTTTATACTTGACATCAATGAAAACAGTAAAATTTGTAAATGGCATGCTTTTTTGTGTATGAACAATTTATTGAAATTATTAACGAAAACAATATAAATAAAACTTAATAAATAAAATAAATACAAGCAAAATAAGTCAAGTATTAAACTTTAAATATCTTTTCACACAAGTATACATTTAATATACAAAAATCAAACCAGTAATTTATTACAACGTATAATTATAACAGATTATATTACCATGACTTCCCAAACTGGACCCTTTTTTCTTTTCTACTCGTAATTCCGAATTGGGATAATTTGAAACTGAGCCTGGTGGTGAACTGGGGCAAGGCATGCATTTGGAAACTTGTAGAGTTAAGGTAGACCCTGCCATTTCAAGCAAATCAACTGCATTTTTAACATTTTCAATAGATTTTCCATTGATCTAAAAGAAAAAAGTAGCAAACAATTAAATTCATTTAATGGAGAAAAGTCATATTTGAACAAGTAAGAAGAGCTCATCATACACTACACAATAAAAAAATAATTAGAATTAATTAAAAGAACTCACGGCTTTAGGTAGAGAGTTATTTTTTTGCAAAATAAATAAAGCAAGATCATATAATTGCATAAAATAAAAATATCTGGATATATGTTTATAAAATAAAACTTTAAAATAGCTAGCCAAAATTTCATTAACAATAAAGTAACTTTAATACTCCAGGAGTTATATGTATAGGAAAAATAAATTTGATACAAAAGAATTACTTAATTTTTTTTTCTAATAGATTATAATTTAAAAGCTCTCCTAACATTATTTGCTGCCTTCTATACTTTATTTATAAATGAAATAAGAAATTTAGATATCCAGAATAAAATAGAATAAAAATATTTTGGAATGGAAACTTCAAATTCCACATTTTCATTTCTTAGCAAAAATATCATTTTCCATTAATGTGTATTATTTCTTTTTCTAAATTTATTTCTACTAATCAAGCTAGATATCTTTCAAATATTCCATATATATATATATATATATATTCATAAAGAAAATACATTTACATCAAAAGTTGCAATATTTAAGGAAGGTAATTTTTTCAATCAAGAATTTCAGATTTGAGAAATTTTGGAGTTAATTCAAAAAGTTCTTGAAATCCCACAGTAAAGGATTCACTCTTTTCAGTATTTCCTAATACTACAAATCAAATTTTATAAGCACATACAATAGTTATATTCAATGTTTATTTGTACTGACTAAATTCACATGCAATTTGTTATTAACACCTAAAACTATTCAAACATTTCAAGTACATATGCATAAAAAATAACTTACAGTCAATAACCTGTCTCCAACAGCAATTGAGCCTTCACGGGCTGCAACAGAACCAGGGGAAATTCTACTAATGTAAAATCCATTCTCAATTACAAGACCGTGATGTTTACCACCATGCACACTCAATATCACATTATTTACACCTCGGCTGTTTGTCATACGTCGTCTCTTTACAACCTAGAATGTGCAAAATTTTAATTATATGTCCTTTCATCATTGACTGGTTACATACGAAAATAAAAAAAAGTGTTGCAAACAGTTACAAATTTGAATCTTTCAATAGTTTTGTTCAGAGTACATGTAATTGCTAATAAATCAAATAGAAAAGTTTAAATGTCAATGTTTAAAAGGTATAAAAAATTTCCTTAAACATTTATAAAAATAGTCAACTGATAAAGAGACAAGATCACAAGTTCCCTCCTTTTTGAAAATTCACAAAATTTTTGTTTTAAGGAGCAGATTTCATAATTCAATATAAATACAAAATAATATTTAAAATTTAAAAAAATTATTTTGTAATGCAGAATAGCGAAGCGCATGTGTACAAGAAATAAGTGTTCACAAATTAGCTAAAGTAGTAAACTGGTTTCCAAAAGTTAAACATGCATTAGTTAAACTAACAAAAATAGAAAGGTAAGCTGATTACCATAATATTGCTTATGATAGTAACAAACCTATTTGTACATTGAAGAACAGAATAATGTTCAAAGATGGGGAAAAAAGAATATTAAACATTTGTAAGTTATATAATGGGATTACATTTGAGATATTAACAAATCTTTTTAATTAATAAGCAAATAAAACTTAGATAAATAAATATGTGATCATCTCGCGTACTTTAATGATGATTGTTCAAGCTTTCAATGAGATGATCAATTATCACAGATGTTAGCAATGGCCATTCCTTCATGAAAGCAGTTTCAGCTCTCTGAGACTGGCTGGAGGAGGTAAAAATAGAGAGACTGTGTGCCTGATGGCATCCTAAAGATTTTCAAGGGATTAAGGTTGGGGGAGAATGCTTTAACCACTTCACACGAAAAATACTTTCGCTCTCCAAGAACCTCTATCTCCTATGATGTTTGATTCAATGTGGACATTACCCATGAGAAGGAAATCAGAGCAAATAGCAGTAGTATGGTCTCATTATGAGGTTAAGGACTTCATCCTGATACTGTGCAGTCATCACAGAACTGCCTTCAAAGATGTGCATAAGGACTGGGTGTTTAGTGGTATACAAACATATAGTATTCAAATATAAAGATATGCTTTTGGTGTACATCTGTGATTATCACTCACTGATACTGTCTGGGTATTATAACTAATGTCAATCAACACAAGGGATAAATAGTAGCTTTCAGGCAACCAAGCACAAGTCTTCTGACAACTATTTTACTTGTCTTGGAGTTACTTTCAAAATCAAGGAATTACCAAAAGATAAACACCTAAAAAAGAACGATATCCTTGAATGACTTCTCCTGCCTTTGACTGTACATAATGTTCACAGTCTACATGTTCTTTCAACCATAAAAACATGCACATCATCAAAAATAACCCAACAAAACTTAAAAGCACTTAGCATCAGTATTTAGATGCACCTTTTCAAACCTCTCAGGAGGCTTGCATCTTGCCAATAATCTGAAATATCTGATTGCCAGAGTTTTGTGTGTTTAACTTGCATATGTCCAGGTTGTAATTTGCAATTGACCACCAGCATACAATACTAAAATATTATCATCTGCACACTTTTCATGACTTAAAGCCACTTACATTTAAAAAAGCCTTTGGAAATTGAAAATTCATATTATGCGCTTAACTTTTGGAAACTAGTTCACATTTATGCCTTATTTTACTTTAATTTTATTTATATATATATAACCCACAAATTATCTTATATGGAAAACAGTCTCTAAGGATTTACTACATAGCTATAACTTGAACACAAGAGTAGTAAAAAATTTTAATATTTCTTATTAGAGCACTTTTGAGAACAGTCAATAAAAAAAAATGATAAATTTTTGTTATGTACACTTCAGTAGCTAATAGGGGAATATTGCAAATCTACTTAGTAGTACAATAAATTAAACCAGATAAGCTCCAAAATATGATATTCTTATACAGAATTATTAAATGATATAATACACACAAAAAATGTACATTTTATCAGTGCATTTTGAAAATTTTGCAACAAAAAAGAAAAAAGTTATCAAAAGTGTCTAATCATTTATCCTCATAATTCTGAAGAAAACAAATTCTAGTAAAGAATGTGTCCCACATCTGCATTTACCAATCGGTTTTGAAATAATAAGTGTGCAAGATGGAGGCTTTCAGATATTTTTATTAAGCTACAAATATTAAATTATGATTTTCATATAATTTCACATCCAAATATCAAAGGTATGGTGTTAGAAATCAATGATTGGTGACTCAATTTTCAACAAAATACAGTGCTTTTCTTCACCAATGGTTTAACAAGATATCCGACAAACAGCCATTCAGATATTATATTAAAATATAATACTTATATATTATACCAGCAACCCATTTCCTTAAATCAAAAGAAATCACCCAGTGCTGTCATTGTTTCAAATTCCTGTGCACATTCCTTCCACATTAGCTCACCCCCTAATAAATTAACAAAGATTTAAATAGTGTATTTAAAATTACATTCACTTAGGAAACACCACATAAATCTGAATAAGTATGAATTTAAAAGCTATTCTACAGTTTCCCATTGCTTCTTGTTTTGTCATTTTTTTAAAACCCCAGTCTTTTGGGTACTTGCATATTAGATTGTATTTTTGAAGATCTTCAAAAACAGCTTGCTTAAAACATACTCCAGTTTTTAATTGTTTTTCATAGCAAAAATGAGATGAATATTACAAATTATGTCGTGTTATAATTTCCAAGCATGGTTGATCAAGCGTTTTGTGTTTGAACATGTGCAAGAATGCAACAACTTTATATATCTCTCTCTATATATATATAAAAGATAATTTTCAAACATGTAAGCAAAAGATTATTGTATTTCAACATGCTGAAGAATGGTTTTCCCACTAGTGACTGTTGTTACAGTATTTATGAATATTTTTTTTAATTTGACAAAATTGGTTAATGGTATAATATGTAAGCAAAAAAAAATATTTCAACTGTTAGATTACTGATTAGCCAAAGCGTCAATTCTTGAAATTGTGGAACAACAAAGAATTACAAAAAGTTCCTACAATATTTGATAACGAATACTTTTACTTCTAATATATTTTTACTTCTGGCTCTAAGCAATGTTATTTTTAATTATATCTTGGTATGTATAACTGTCCTTTGTTAGAATTATAAAATTGACATTTTTTGAAAAAACACTTTAAATTACAGAAAATTTAAATATATTGTTTCATGTCAATGTAATACTTAATAGCAATTATTCATTAACATAAAAACACATTTACAAACATCACTATTATACTATTATAATTATTTTTTTTTAAATTAGCATAGTACTTATTACATAGTGGCTAAGCGGTACAGATGATATAGTGCTTAGTGACAGACTGCTGTGCTGTACGGCCTGGGTTTGAATCCTAGAGAAGGCATGGATCTTTATAAATTTATATAGTACCTATGCAGCATGAGGGCACTCTAAATATTTGTCAGGCCCAAGTCCCTCATGGGGGGGGGGGGGGGCCCAGTCCTCCCTCAAAATTGGGGTGAAACTGAGCCAAATCGAACTGTCACCTGCATGGCACTCAAAGCTGCGATTAACCACAGGCGTAAAAATTAGCCCTTGTCACAATAAATTTTTTAGGCCTCAATCTAACACTGTCAATTGGGTGACATTAGCAACAACAACTTATTACAAAATTTTCCCTAACTGAATTAGAAGTAATAAGTCAGAATATTAATAAAACATTTTCAATACAAGAATATAAAAACTTCTGAGAAAACATAAGACTACATAACCATAAATAAAATAATCATTTTCAATTTTATACGATGCATGGCTTCATAATAAAAGCTATGTGCTTATAACAAAATGTTAACTCACCATTGATACATTCCCACTGCAATTTTGTAGGGCTTCAATGACATTTTTTCTATCCATATTTGATACATCAATATTGTTGATTTTCACTATGCAGTCATTAACCCTTGATACAAAATAATTATAATTATTAATTTATTCAATTATTTAATAAAATACTTTCTTAAATAAATTCAAATAAAAGAAAAACCTACTTTAATTTTCCTTCTGCTCGACTTCCTTTTGCAATACTTCGAACGAAGACATTGTCACAACCAGGTTGATTATCACCTTTTCCACCGCCAAATTCTAGTCCAAGGTCATCCTCCGAAGAAAATTTCTAAAATCATTTTTTATATTTGAAATCTAACAGAATAACTTAGAAGTAAGAAAAATGTTAAAATATTATTTTAAGACGAAAAATTTAACTTTTTCAATATGTGTTAACATTCACTAATTAAATATATTTAAACATTTATTTTACTAAAATAGAGTTAAATGCATAGTTATATTTGTAATAATTAAATAGTCCACCATAAATAAAATTATTCTTCATATAATTTATAAACAAATTTCTATACAGAATCTTGTAAAACTGGGATTGAAACAAAATACATTATAAAATGTCAAGGTTTTAATTATAAATTTCTAGAAGATTAACAGAAGTAAAATAATAAAAAATAATTACTCTATTGCATATAATCAAAAATAAAATATTCTAATACCAAAAAAACTAAAAAGAGCTTCTTACAATAAAAGATCTCCTAATTTAATAATCAACCAACTTTATATTTTAAAACTAAAAAGAATATGAAAATTTAGTGTTTATTTGACAAAGCATAATAACAGACAAAATATGATCAATACACTTACAAGAGAAACTTCAACATTCTCAGTATCCCATTCTTGCATATCTGCATCAATTGCAGAATCCCTGCTATGGTTGTTCCCAACAGAATTCAGTTGTTTCATTCGAGACTCCTTTTCTAATTGGGCCTCAATTTTCTCTCTGAAAATTGAAAAACACATTAAAATCAATTCACAAGTCATTTTACATATTGATTACTACAATCTTTTTCTATTTCTCATTTACAAAATCCAGTTTTCAGAAGTATAAAACAATTAAAACATATATTGCATACAAATTTCCTATGTACACCCTTTTAGTTTGTAATTAATTACTTTTGAATATTGTTATAAAATTGATGTAACTGAAGCAAATGTTTTCGTAAAATAAGTTTTTCATTAACATTCAAATATAAATATATATTTAATGCAAAAACAAATAGTTTCTTTCAAATGTCATAAAATACCACTAAAAATTACATTAAATTGTAAAAAATCTTGCACTAATTTTAAGAAATCAAAATCCTTTAGCCCAAAAATATATTCTACATTTCAGACCATTTTAGGGAAAAAAATTAATTTAGAATAACTACAATAAATATTTAAAAATTAAAAATAATCAAATCATAGAATTAAAGTGTTTGACATACATTACAAAATGACATTGATTAGTTATACTTCATAAAAAGAAATGCATACAATTTTTTTCAGCTTTTAATTTTAATTGTTTATTTCCGAAGTGAGCAACTTGATACAGTACCCCTTTCTCTATAAATCTTCAAAAGTTTACTTGGATTTAACAACTTTTTCAAATATATTTGAATTAAGATCATCACAAATTTGTTTTATGTAAAAATTATAAATGGTCAAGCTCAGATGTCTGAGAATTACTGTATATGGACATCATTTACATATTCTAATCATGATACAAACAATTTATAAGAAAAATTTTAAACATTAATTTAATGAAATGCATATTGATTGTAATAAAACTTATTCATGTATATAGTTTAATATACATTTCAATGATCACAAATATATGCAGGGCCAGAAAGAGATATTTTAATATTTCCATCCAAAAAGAGTATTCTTATACCTTATTAAAGAATGCCATTTGCTTTATAAACATCCTAAGCTGCAAACTTGTAACCTTCAAGTCTGTATATTAGTTATAAGTAGTTTAAACTACGGCTGGATAAAATTTTCAACATGAATGAATTTGATTAAGTATTAAATCACTTATTCCTTATAGTTTATAAATGATCTCTAACAGTAAATTACACTGCAGCTTGTGGAACAACCAGCAACCCTACATTTGATTGTATTGTGGAACATGTCACTAATGGATCCATGAGTGTTTGCCGCACAATTCTTTGATCCTCCACATTTGAGTACCATCTCATGTCCATTGCTTCCAACATATTCTGATGGCATACTTCGAAAATTTGACCCAGCAAACAACATAGTGTGTTGATCAGCCTGTGATCCCCCCCCCCTCCATAATCATGTCCCTTTTAAACTCGCTTACATAATTTTCACATGTCTGCCTAGCATTTTTTACTTACTAAGGTTCTCCTAGAGTTGGAATGCCATTGTTATGTTTAAGAATCTTACGCTCTGCACCCACAAATTAATAAAGGACATTCCTTCCTGCTTGCAGTGCTACAGTGCGGTGTGGTCATGTACATCTGCACAAAACCTGGATTATTTTCGAATTGGACATTATTCAACTACATTCCAAAGTTTCACAAATGTCAGTTGTTTTTTTCTTGGTGCACTACTTTCAATTTTTCCAAGCATATATTCACATGCAAGTGTACACTTTTTTGCCCTTTATATGGTAAATACATTTATTTATCCATTTATCTTTTCTTATTGATTACACATTGAAAAAAATAAACATTAAGGAATACCTCAATTCTGACATTGAAAAAAGAAAATGCAGAAATTTACCTTAATTCTTTCAATTCCTTGGAGGCTTCATTCTTCTGTCGTTTCACATCATCAGAATCCCTGAGAGCTTCAGCTAAATCACTAACAGCTCTGTCTCTTTCTTTCCTTAATTTATCACACAATGATCGTATACTCTCACGCTCCAAAACAATCTTATCCCTTTCACTAAATGCCCAATCTCGTCTACGTTTACACACTTCAGCTTCCTGCTGGGCCTCTGAAAAAAGAATTAAAATTTCTTTTAAAAAAATACTTTAGAATAATTATTAACTGTGAACACTTTGCAGCAAATGCAAACCAAGATGATGTGCATACCATAAACACAACTCCAAAATATTATAAAAATGTGGGTACGTTAAATTAGTGTAGGGCATGTTATGTTTAAAAACATGACACTTTAAAAAATTTCCATTTAAATTAATAGATTTGCAAACATGTAATAAATAAGATAACTTTCATATGTATACTTCAAATTACTTTTGCTGAAAACTACTAAATATTCTTTGAATAACATAATTTATCTGCAAAAAAATTGATGGAAAAATGGACTTTACTAAACATTATCTTGAAATATCCAGAAAACATCAAGCACAAAGCCTTAGAGGGACAGTGATACCCAACCGTTTAAAAATGGATAACAGCTAATTTTTTTAAAATTGCTTAGTAATAGCTTATATGATCACAATATCAAATTCCACATATTATTTCAATAAAAATTAACACAACAAAAATGTATCCCTCACAGTGTTAAACTTAAAATGACAATATCAAATATAGAACAGATATTTTCCAATATCAATATGATTTAAAAATCACTATTCATAAAGTCTAAAAGCATGTATTTTTCATAAGACAATAAAATATAAGTAAATTTCAAGCAAATATATATATATAACAGACAAAAAAAATTCTTTGGACCAATGTATGCATTTAATCATTTCAACCTAGGCAAAAAATTAATTATTAATTACTTACCAACTAACTCAGTTTGAAGTCTCTCAACTTGTCGTCGTAAACTTTCAATTTCTCCATTTGCTTGATCTAAATCATCTAGCCACTGTCCATGAGTTTTAATCATATTATCACAAGAATTATTCCACTGATTCTCACGCTCTTTACGAGAATTATCTCTCCCAACTTTCTCCCATGGTGGCTCACATTTTCTCCAATCTTTATCTCGTTGACCATCATCTCTGCCAGTAACATAATCATCATACTTTTCTCTCAAATCATTACATTCTTTCAGAGCTCTGTCTCTATCCTGAAGAGCAGATGCTATTTCTCTTCTTAAAGTTTCAACCTGAAGTAAGAAGATCAAGATAAACATTAATACTGGTGCTTTTTTGATTAACTACATCTCAACTTTTTATGTTTCCAATAGCAGAAGATGTTTTCAAGTTTAAATGCAACAATATTCATCCACACATAAGCAATATTGCATATATTTGTGATTTATATTAACATATTTTAACCAGTATCTACCATTTTATCTGTCATAAGTAATCATAAGCTTTATGTAGAATTTACCTCTGCTAAAAAAATTGCATTTCATTAGGAGTACGATATTTTCCTCGTCAATAAGAAAAGTGAAAATTTGGATTTGATACTAAAAGATCATACAGAATTCAAATCAATGAACATCTGATAATTTATTTATTTTAAATGAGAAAAATGAAATGGTGAAAAATAAATCTGATAACATATTTTAATTCATACACAATTTTTTACCTTCTGACATTTATTTATTACTAATGTTAAAAAATAGCCAGAAATTAATAATTTTTAAATCCATTTTATTATTTTACATGTTTTATAGTTTTACAGGTAGTTAATAAATTATTCCAATACTTTAAAAGTAATTATTTTCTATTAAAATATTCAGGGTTAATAAATTTATTTTAATAACTGAGATTTCTAGATATGTTAAATCTATTCATTTAACATTTTTTTATTGCTTTATTTATCTTTACATATTGCTTTGTCTAACTTTTGGTATATTTTTGTTCAACCCGAATAACAAAAAGCTGTATGAATGATTATTTACTCACATTACACTCAGGGTTATATTGAACTAAATAAACGTAATAATAAAATTAATGCTTCCAATACTGTATTTTTCAAAAATAAGACCTAGTCTTATATTAATTTTTGCTGAAAAAAACAACAACTATGGCTTATTTCAGGGGATGTCTCATTTTTCATGCTAAGAATTAACATTTATTCATGTTCAAGAAACATTGAAAAATGAATAAAATTGTTTATTCTATTAAAGCCATGTAATCTTAAGAGACAGAGGCATTAGATCTTCATAAAAACAGTTTGTATTGTTGAAGGTAACCATCCGTTCAGTGTCGAGATGCTTTCAATTCATTTGCCGATATGTCTAACTGTAGTGTCATTGCTAGGACAAATGCTTGAATATGTGAATACAGACAAAAACTTTACTGATCTGACAGTTATCCATTCATAGATGTGTTTCAATTCAAGAAATAATGGTTTCTAACCTAATCTACATGAATGCTTCTTGACATTTCCCTTGTTGCTAATCATTAATTTCAGATCACCTGTGGATCCAACTTCTCTTCCCAGAAAGTTGCAAGATTTTTTATCTCTAGATTTTTCCGCAATTCCTTTCTAGTACATAATGGAATAGCTCTTTCTTTTTGCACTCATTTTTTTGGGTATCAAAATTTATCATCCTTTAAGTTTATTATTAAATCAAGTGCTAAATGTTCATTAGTATAACAAGATGTATTGAATACTGAATATTCTATTTTGTATTTGCTTTAAATATGACTGTGTGTTATATCTTCACATGGTCATTCGGCAATAAGGCACCCATATGGCTTAAGATTTAAACAGCTCATTTCAATGGTAGGGTTTATATCGAGAGTACACTGAAAAATCATACTAGGGCTTATTTTTTTAATTAGTTCTTATTTTCAGAGAAATACAGCAAAATATCTTTAAAAATTTTCAGTCAAACAACTAATTTAGTAACATAATATATTTGACCTACATAAACTATTAAATATTTAAATTTAAAAAAATATCTAAAGAAGTTTTAAAATGTATCACTTACTTCTTCGGCTGTAGTTTTATTAGTTCCTTCTGATGATTTTATGACTTTCTGAGCTTCAGTTAATTCTTCCTGCATCCTTTCCATTTCTTTGTGTACAGTATCTCTCTCGGACATGATAAGAGAATATTCTTGAACTGCAGCATTTCTTTCTTCTGTAAGTCGTGCTATATCTTTAGTTGCTTTGATTCTGATGGCCATTGCTTGGTTGATTTCTTTCATAGCTTCATCACGCTGTTGTTGAACCTGTAGGAAATAAGAAATAGTGTTTAAAATTTATGCAACAAGTTTTCTCAGTCAAACTTTTCAAAAAATATTTTTCTAATAAAAATAATTTTATAAAAATTAGTCACATAATAGAATAGAATATTCTTCAGATGTTAAAATATAAAAGGGGCAATGATGCCAGACATGTAAATATGAGAGCAATGTGTATATACAGTCGACTCTTGATAATTCGAAGTTGAAGGGACCAATGAAAAACTTCGAATTATTAAGAGTTTGAATTATCAAAAGGGTAGGAAAAAACTCCCAAAATACACAAAGAGAAATTTTTTCTAACACATTTAAATTCGAAACTGTGTAATAAAACAACAATTGTACATAGAAAATTATTTTAAAGTATTTTTTAAAGTACATATTATACAGTATAAGTATTAGACAGAAGTTACAAGTCCTGTATTAAAAAATACATTTATGTATAAAAAACAAATATTAAATTAATACACACCATACATAATTAATTTTTTTGACGAAAAAAATCTGTTATCTTTTTTGTTTTATGGCATTCAATCTAATTCTGTAAACAGATTTTTCTAGAATAAATGAAGCTTGAGAAACGTCCACACCAAGGGAAAAGCAGCGTAGTTTGTTTAGTAACACATTTGTTTCTGTCAGAGTTATCGGAGTCAATTCCGATGGTCATTAAAAGGGGGGTGTTACAGGGGAGACAAGCAGAGACAATACAACCCAAAGCATGTAAGTTCCAACCTGTTTGCTACAGGATTCTACATGATAGTGAATGCTTGAATTGTTGAGAGTTTTATTAGATCACTTTGAATTATCCCATGTTGTATTCTGAATGGCCACAGATTTTACTTCAAAATATTGAGTGTGCCGAAATGCATCATTTTAGTTCGAAATATCATGAGTTTTTCTATGCTACTTCGAATTAGCTTGAAATTATATGAAATATACTTGAAATTATATGAAAATTCAAATTCTTTAATGATAAATATAAAACAATGCTAAAGGTAAATCTGTACATTATCAAAGTTAAATAGTCACAAAAGAAAGTACAACTTGTTTAGAGTGAGATAAGAAGTAGCATTTTATTATAAATGCAACTAATGAACACAAATAATTAAATATAAAAATATCAGATTAAAATCTCATTTTAATAATGAATCAATATTCATCAAGGATCACTATATGAAAATCATAACCCAAATTCCAAAAAAAGGTAAGCTTCATTTGTTTGTAATAAAAAATAGCATTGTTTCAGTGAACATGAATTTTCAACTAACCAATGAAAAGTTATCTGTCCTTATAACAAAACTGATAATAGATTTCTTACTGATATGTTATATATTTGCCCTCCATCATTACAAATTTCTGTCATAAATTTACAAAAACTTATAAAGCCAATTTTAAATAAAAATACTTAAAAACTCCATTTTTCTATTAATATACAGTAAAACAATATCTGAACAAATTGTTGTAACTATATAGAGAGAATAACACAAACATAAAACATATTTACATGTAGTCAAGTTTCTATAATTAAAATTTTTATCAATTCCATTTTGTGGCCCTTAAGTGATTGTGTGGAGTAGAATGACAAGCACCTTCATCCTTGACATTTATTTTCTTTTTACAGATACTACTTATGACTCAAGAACGTGTATGGTAAGTGCTCATAATGAGTCTATGTTAACCAATTCTGCCATTACAGGATCTATATCAGGGATGGCGAACCAATGGCACATGACACAATATTTTGGGCATGCCACCGAACAATATGGTTTGCATTTTAGTTCAAAATATTTCCGCAATTGATTGGTCAATCAAAGAATTTTCAGCGAAGATTTTCTCAGTTTAAAGAATTATTGGAAACACACAAGTTTATTATGTTCCCTGATGTGACTTCATTTGGACTGGAAATTGAAGAATTTGAAATGCATCTGATTGATTTCCAGTCTAGTTCAATATGAATTCAAAAATTTATTGTAACAAAAAGATTAACAAACAATACAAGTAAAAATGCAAGTAACGAAATTTTGTAAACATGGTATTCAATTCCACACACATTTAACTGTTTGAAGAAGCTGGTTCACATATGCTTCTTTAACCATATTTTTATCTAATTGTACCAGCGAGTCCTTATTTTCAGAGATAAATAACATTAAAGACTTGCTTAGAAACCATTTGGCAGACGATTCCATCTCAGCATGCATTCTGCTGAGTTCATCCCTTACAATCCTGATATAAATTATTTGTCATGTAATCTGCAACAACAGAAGTTACATTAGTGTTACTTTAATTTGAATTACACAGTGCAAAGTGTATATTTTTGTAGTAAATAAAGAGTTTTGAGTTGTTAGTATTTAGTTTTATTATTTTCCCAATAATATCACAATTCAAAATTGTTTGGTTGCACATCTATACCCCATTAAATAATTCTGTAGAAAAAATGGCATGTTGATCCATAAAGGTTCGCCACCCCTGATCTATATGAACACCCATTGGTGATTATTGACTTTCTGAGAATTAACAATATCATGGACTTGATCTACCTCAGCTTGACATGGAGTTAAGCAACAACATATACACACACCATTGTTATATTGCAGCAGGAAAATATTTTCTGACATCACTCAGATGCAAGTGATCTATCAAACATTTGTAAATACAACATTTTGGTAACCGAGCTATTCATATTCTTGTGGCTATCAATACTAATTAATCTCCCACCAATGAATTTGTGGCAGAAATCCAAAGTGTTACTACTACAAAGTGTAAAAAGATGCCACCACAAGAGGGATTCAATTGATTCCTTTCACATACTACACAGATGTGTCATTTAACCATCTGCCAGATGTAAAATGTCATCATGTGCGAAGGTGGAAACATTAAAAACTGTGAAACATAAAAATGTGTGCATTGCTATTGCTTCTCTTGTCTTTTATTATTTACCCAACTTCCCTTGTTTTTCTTATTCTCTAATTAATACCATGAATTTCTGTGCTACAAGTATCATTCCACCATTTCAATTTTTTACTTTTAGGATCACATTTCAATGACAAAAAATAGATGCTTCTATTAAAAACCTCTACATTTTATAATTGTTACCATAACTACTAGAGGTGGACTATTGTTTTCACATTATTGTTGAGCACTTGCATTTCAGAATTTATTCTATTCCCTAGAATGTAATATAATAGGGGCTACATATTGGCAAAGTTATTTTTATAATCACCCTAATATTATTTACTGTGAAACAATGTTTGTGTTAACTATTACATGTATGAGAATATTGCATTATTCATTTAAAATTCAACCTGATTTTTTTATATTGTTAAGAAATATAACGTATATAATATCTGTGCAATACACAGAATTATAGACATATAACAGGGATAAAAGATTTAAGGGAAATCAAGTTTTTTAAGATATTTCTAAAATTACCAAACCCATACCAAAATATATTTACATATATGATTAAGATAAAATAGAAAAAAAATTCAAGCACAAATGTATTATAAAAGCATTTTACAAACATAGAGCTAAATTATAAATTTTAATTTTTTTAAACAACAAACTTAAATTTAATATGAAAGAAAGACAAAGAAAATACAGAAATAAACCACTTAAGTCATTTGATACAAAAACTGATGAATACAAGAAATTATTTTTATAAATAAACCTAATAAAGTTATTGTATGAATAAAACCAATTTCAAGTACTTTATTAAAAATACTTGAAAAGATTTTACCTTTGCAAGCTGCTCCCTTGCCTCATTCCGTTCACGAAGTGCGTTGTCCCATTGCCTGATTGCTGCAGTACATTGTTGTTGCAAACCATTCCGTTCATGTAAAGCCGCATTACGTTCATGGGCTAGGTCTTCATAACGCTTCCTCCAACAACTTAGCTCTTCTTGAGTTACTTCTAACTTTGATACTGTTGCACTATGAGAAGCCATTAGATCTGCATACCTTTTATGAAGATTATCATATTCCTCCTTCATTGCTTCACACTTTCTGACAACAGTTAAGTACAGTTGATGTGCAGCTTCACCTCCGTTCTCAGTCAACATTTCCTATAAATAAAAAAATTAAAATTACTTATACATATTTTACAAAGCACTCTATGCTCTTAGACGTAAAATCTTGAATTCCATTACAATTTTATAATTGTATACTTTTTTATAATTTCAATCTCATTTTGTATTAATTACTTATTATATGCTATTTTAAAAACAAAGAACCAATTAAAATTAACTTGAAAATTTTCTTTCTTTATTAAAAATGAAAGAATTAATATTAATCATAATTTAATATTGGAATAAAAGTAAAAAGGTAATTGACAATATTGAGATAATTAAGACTAAAAAATAACCAATGAAAATTAAAAAAGTATTTATAAAACAAACATTAAAAAATTTAAATGGAATATTATAACAGTGGTTTTTAGCCTTTCTACAAGCAAGATGTTGCTCACACACATACCTTCACAAAACCCTTACACATTAACACTTTTCTTTTAAATAATTTTCAATTCAATCTCAATACATAAAATACACCATGATATATTGTTGGAATAATTAAGGTCAAAATATAATTCACTATAACACTGCAATATGATTTTTATTCTTAACACAATCAACTACATGTAAATAATAATCAATATCCTAAATATATAAATACTCCTAAGTAAAAAAATTCACATTAAATGACATTTCTTACGGAAATGACAATACAAAAGAATTATTTATTTTCATTAAAAAAATAATGTGTTTTCCTCAATGCTATTTAAAACTTTCTATTTCTGATATCTTTTTACCCCAATTACAACAGTTCAAACACTTCTTAACAATGAATTGAGAAAGATTCTGAATAAATGTCTTAATTGACAGACTTTTTTAAATCCATTTTTTTCCCATCCAAAAGTAATTACAAAATTGAATACTACACAACAAAATTTGTTCATTTAGATAAGAGTTATAAAATATCAGTTAAAAGTACAACTAGTAACATTGCCTAGGCAAAGCATTAACAAAATAAAAGAAATAGATAACTATGAAATGTGAATCTAAAATTAAAATTTCTATATTAAAGAACAAGTTATTTCACAACAAAACAAAAATATATAAATGAAAGATGTTGTATGATAGTAAATTGAATTATAATTGCTTTTAAATATGTAATAAATTTAAAACATATAATATTGGGCTGTATTATTTACATATAAGATATGGCCATTTTCTCCCACATAACAAAAATAAAATACATATAAATTACTTGTTGTCTTTGCAATTCATTAACTTCTTTACGATCTTCCTCTCTAAACCTTTTTAATCTTTCAATTTCTTGTTCCAAACGATGTTTGTCTGCTAACAATTCATTGTACTGCTTTTTCAAGATAATGGTTTCATGTCTTTGATCATCCAATTTTAAAATTGTGGACTGAAAAAATATCCAAACAATACATTAAATTAAAATTTAAAAGATTCGCATAAAACATTTTTATAAAATGATTATAATTTAAAAATTTTAAAAGGAAAGAATTTTTTTTTACCTTTGGTTTAACATGATAAAAATCAGAATCCAGAAGAGATGATTCTTGCTTGTGTAAAAAATCATTTGTTGTATATCGATGATGAGAATCGTTTGTCTGATGTACGGAGTCATACTCTCGATTTGAGTTTAGTGAATGATCACTAGTACTCACACCTGTAAAAATATATATATAAATTTGGATAAATTTGAATTTTTAAAGAAAGTAAGTAAAAAATAGATTTAAAACAGTACCACATAAAATTATAAAAACATTTAAAGAAAATCAACAAGACATCAATTTCTTTTAAATCTTTTAATTTTTACAATTATTGAATGAATGCTATAAACTTATTTTTTTACAAAAAATAATCTCGTTTTGAGTATGAAATCAAAGAAATTATAATTAAAAAAAAAATCACTCAAAAATAATACAACTAATGCAAAATCAGACAACAGAATGAAAAAATGATTATACATAATTATATTCATTGTAATAATATTTAGCTACTTACCGTGATTTTTACTCAATGTACTTAATGAAGAAATCATACTATCACCACTAGTAGTAAGTCTTCGATATGAGTTATCTCTATCACCCTACAAAAAGAAATTTAACATTATTAAGATAAAATCATATATTTTAATAAAATTCTAATTGTTTTCCTTTATAAATGACCAATACAAATACATGATTGATTTTATTGAAAATATTTAAAAAACAGAAATTCTATGCAAAAAATTATTTGTTCATAAGAAATGCATACTATTTTAATAGCAGAAAGATAATAAACAAAATTAATAGAAGCAAGTAAAAGAAGGTTGCCAACTGCACAAAATATTGTGACTTATGATTTTTTTTATATTTACAAATATTTTGCAGCATTTTTTTTTGTAAGAATAGACTGACAAGCTTAATGTAATAGGGGGGAAAAAACCAATGTGTTCTACTTCAGTGGGTATTCGGAGGTTTATGCTGTAAAACTAAAAGAATGTTTCCTAGTCATTATTCTTAATCATTATGCTAAGAACCCGATGACTGTGCTTCAGGAAAATACCATGGATGGCAATATTTTTTCAGATTGTTAGAAAGCACACAAAGCAGTAGTAATGAAAAATACTGGCTATGAACTGTCATTGTCAATAACGGTTATAAATTCATATAACTCTGATACAAATGTAATACTCAGATGGCACAATAAATTCCTATAGGTTTCTACTAGATGTCATTCAAGAGTCCTTGTAGCAGAATTCATGCAGTGTCATATAATCCAGTGATGAAGATTCCAAAATTAAATCTGTCAGAATTCAGCAATATTTGTAACTTTATATCTCCTCTGAGGACTAAATTTTATCTTAGTATTTTTTATTTGTATATATGCCTAATACAATTATCTTACTAAGATAATATTTTTGAACAAATCTTATGTTTTACTCTTGGGGATGAATATAATTACATAAATGGAAAAACACCTTTAAATAATATTTCATTTGTATCAATTAGTCTCATAAAAATAACAATACAATATTTGAAAAATTAATAAACTTAGTAGTATATGATGCACAAAATGTACAGAATTAAAAACAATTTATTTTTTTAAAAATTAATTCAATTTAAGCATAGACCAATACTTCATTCAAAAGCAGACAAGACAGAAACATGTTAAATATAAAGAACAAAAATAACATCTTCAGTTATCTGATACTCAGTAAAATTGAATGAACACCAAAACGATCCAATTATTACAAGGTATAATTATTTTTAATATATGCTATCTGAAATTAAATTGCTTACTATTATATTCCAACTTTAAAAAATATCAAATTTTTAAATTTTTAGAAGCTTTAAGAACTAACTTCTCTTGCATCTATGAATAAATTTATTGCACATATACATAAATTAGAATGTATAAAATTAATTGTTAAAGCTTTTAACCTTTGAATGAGAACGGCGCCATCCATCTCTATCACTGTTCACAACATGGAGATCAGATTTTAAAATATTTTGAGAGAGATCAACATCTTGATGAGTACACAAAGACTGTGGTGCAGATGATGGGCTGTTTCTTAAGATATCATCATTCATTCCTGCAATCAAAGTATTTATTAAAAGTCAAATATTTATATATATAAATACAATATATTACATTAATTACTTTTTAATAATATTTAACTCTAAACATAACATTATTCATTATTTTAATAATATTTAACTTTACACATTTTGTAACCTTTTACAACTGTTGTAGTAGCAATAAATCTCTATAAATCCTGCTTTTCTTTATTAAAAAAAAGGAAGCCTTTAAAAATATAACTAATTTAACTAACACAATACTAATTAAAATATTTAAAAAAATAATCATATGGTAGAAAGAACTTTAATAATGAAATATTTAATACTTAATTTCCTATATTCAGTTTGAAATAAAAAAAATTTTTTTTTAGTCCGAGTGACAAAAATAAATATCACAGAAGGATATTAAAATTTAGAAATGATGTAATGATTATTTTAACATAAAAATCACAAAATACTTTATGTAGCAAAAAATATCAATTCAAATAGTACATGTTAAGAAAGCATTTTAATTATCATTGTGAGTTATTTTAAAGTTCTAAAAAGAGAAAGGGAAACACACACAGACAGCGACAAAAACTTAAAAATACAAAAGTCATAATTAAATTTATTTCAATGCTTTCAAAATACAATTATATCTTAACATAAAATAAACCTTTTATATTACAAATTATACAAGATACTAATTGCTATGCCTTACATTAATTAATTTTCTTCAGATGAAATACAAAATAACCATGCCATCAAATTCACAAATAAATTTTTCAAATAAAAAAACTGCCAAGGCAACAAGTTGCACTGGGCACTGTGACCTAAATCTCCATTGATGCTTTAAGTTTTTTACAGATCAATAGCAATTTCTTAAAGTAGGTTATTGAGTAATTTAATTGATACAAAATTAGTCTTTTCAAAGTAACAGAAAAGTTATAAAAGTAATTCTTAAAATTGATGTATTTCATTCATCCAATTATAAAGAATTTCAAAAAAGTTTTTGAAATTAAAATGAGAAATTTGAGTTTTATTGTCTTTTTTCCCCATAAAAAATTATTATTAATTTCCAATCATTTTTAAAGATAAGTCAAATGCCATTGGCCAGAAGAAGTTCATAATAAAGTTTTACTTTTAAAAAAATAAATATTACACAAAATGCTTTGAAATTTTCCAATTTAAATTAGTATAACAAAAACACTTAAAAATTCAGATTAATTTTGTCAACATAAATGTCACATGAACTTTAGATCAATATTTATAAAAATTATACAATGTAAAAATTTTACCAATAGGGTAGTAGTTCTAAAACTTTCAATTGCTGTAGACCCCCCTTTATGTATCAACATGATATCGCGGACGCCTCAGGATTCTGAACAACCCTCCCTGGATGCAATGGTTATTGTGTTGTGGTGAACTATGAATTCAGTTCTTAATCTGTGTACATGTGTCTCTACTATTTTTTTGAAAATATTCATTGTAGTTATGGTTTTGTAGTAAGAACCGTTGCAATATAATATTTATTGTAGATAGGCACAATAAATAACAAATTCATACAATTCAATGTCTCAGTTCAATTTTTAAAAAATTCAGCTTTAATTTTTTCTAAAAATTATTCCTGCAAAATTTATACACAACTATAAACCAAGCTTAACTGTACATATGATAAAAATTTAAAGTTTTGTATCTTAAACATAAAAGAATGCTTTCTAAGTATAAAATTCTTTTCATATAAATTTAAGAGAAAAAATGTAGTGAATCAGAAATATTCTAAACATGAAGACATACAATAAATAATTACAAAACTAAACTGTGTTTTCATTCCACTGGGTAAGATTTTTAACATTTTCGACAGCATTTTTAATATTTTGCACTACAGATTTAAAAAAACCAACAAAACTGATAACATTCTACGATTATAACCGTTTTATTCATTTTTATAAACATTGGCAATTTGTTGCATTTTAACAAAGCCGAATTTGTGTTTTGTCTTTTTATGTTATCATTTTTAATAATTGAATCACTTTGAAACTTACTTATTTTTAACCACAGCTACATCTATTTCATCTTGACATTATAGACCTAATGGTGTAATAAAGAAATAATTGCTATATATCATAGAATTTCAAGTAAAAACTGCAGTGGATAATCGTTTACAAACATCACACTACAAAACAGCAAAAGGTCAATCGGCAACAGACATAATTTTGAATTGCAGTCATGTGATGAGGATGATATCCAAGCTGGCACTCCACTCTTTAAACTTCAACACCATGTCAAAATGAGGACTTCTGAACTTCTACAGATTTAACAGGCACCTTCAGTAGTACCAGAACTTGAACCCATAACTCAACAGAAATTACGCCTGCCACAAGTTTACGACTAAGATGCCTTAGCTACAAAATTGAAGTGATACTTATATATTAGCAATACCACAGCAAAACTTGTGCTATGGGAATTGTACCATGTATGAACAATCAGTCCGATTTTGATGGAAAATGGTATGATTCATGTGGCATAAATTTGGCTGCTGTGATGAAAATATGTAATTATCACAGAAACTTAAATATAAAACTGTAAAGAGACTGGAGTGAAATGTAGCATGTCTCCTAAATTTGATAACTCCATGGTTTGATACTCTTTTTATTCAGAAAACTGCTTATTTTGTGGTAATCCTGATAAACTGAAATGCAGAATATTTATGAATGGGCCACACAGTCTTTGTTCGTGACAGCCACTTATCACTTTAAAACAGATGTTTTTTAAAATTTGTATATTACATTTTTTAAAAATGAATTACATTGTTTTTTGAGCTTACTGAAGAGTTCGAACAATTCATTTCCTCTTTGAGCTTATTCAATTATAACAATGAAATTCCTGTTTTTAAATTTTGTTGAATGTTTTTTCTATTACTTATTCTGAAAAGTCTAATTGAGATTTTTAAATTTTTATGACGGTTCAAAAGGAAAAAAACACAGGTACAGGATAAGATTTAATTTAAAATAATATTAAATCTTCAATTAGCAAGAATGAAATAAGGATGAAAGTTGAGCGATGCATTTATTTTGGAATGCTGCTTTAACAGAATGAAAATGAGCATTATAATCTTCAATGTAATATTTGAAATAATCCTCTGTTTTTGTACATCCAAATTATTACAGTTGTAAAATTTAAAAATCAAATCAAATTGCCTCTCAAAATTTATACTTTTTTATGAAATTGATACACTTTAATTTCTCAAAACATAATTTGAGTTGTAAATATGTTTGCTAATGCATGGACATTCAGTATTAATGTAACTTGATTTTCAAATAAGATGAATTATTTTTGGCACAAGGAACAAAAAGTGCAACAATCTGCATAAAGTATAATATAATTGATTTCTAATGTATGAACAATTTTGAAATCAAAAATCTGTTAAAATTAGGTTCAAAAACCAAAAAAAGCTGTCCAACATTTCTAAAGAGTCAAAATGATGAAATGATAAGACGAACTCCAATACAGAAGGTGTCACATATTTAATTAGTGTCAATCAAAATAATTTTTATAAACATTATGAGATAAAACAATACAATTATAAACATTACAATACATCTCCCTTTTGTTTTATTAATGTTTCCCATTTTAATAGTCTTATGTGATTTTTTATAATAAATGTCAAAAGCAAACTGGTCATAATTTGTTTTAGAAATAATTTTCTTGTTTAAGAATGTGGCATTGATGCAAGAACCAGAATCATTATAATGTTTCAAAATATTCTGATAAATACATTCCAACAGTTTACTTTCTACATGTCAAAGCATTTTTGTTCATGATATCAACACCTATAATTAGCAAACTGATTTGTAAAGAGAGCAATTGTTATACTTGCTACTGAATATTCTTGATAAAATTCATAACTTTTTCAGATCCATGGAAATAAAATAAATCTTTTCTTTCAATATTACTTTTTTTTTATTACAGCACATTGATATAATTATTACTTGATATTCATCTGGAATACAAGCAATATAAAGTTTGTAAACAAAACCACACGAATGGACTACATTCCTACTTACCACTCATTTTTTTGTTACTACTCAAGAACATAACTGTAAGTAAATGTGGGTATGTATTTTCAAGAGCTAAGCAAAAGGCCTGAAATGCCTGAGAGCCTTTAGAAGGCAGTAAATCCAGAAGTTTTTCTGCCTTGGCTTCAGAATTGTTATATTTTCTGAGATCGGTCACGTCATCATTAGTTAACACTCCATTGGTTTGCAGCAATGGTATTAAACGATCAATGTCAACGCATTGCAAAAAACGAGTTCTGTGAAATTTTAACAGTTCTTTGTGCTCTTCGTCCATTCCATTTATTAAGTACTATGGTAACACTTTTATAAGCAATACAGTTTCGGACACAGACTGTCCCTCGAAACCACCACTGACAGCCGCCATCTTGAATTAGTCACAACAGAGTTCAATGACGTACGATCAAAACTAATTTTAATTGCACCCAAATTATGTTATGCGTAAAGCAAATAACCAACACATATTTATTTATAACATTTCAAACAAATATTACGTTAAAATCAATTTATGTCCATTCATAGGAATATTTTCGAAAGATTGCTAAGACTTTCTTCAACTTTATTTTACCAATTTTCACAGTAATAAGTTTATAATTTTAATATATTCTCTCCCATTTGTATAATTTATAATTGCTACATCCCAAACAACTAAATTTTTTTTTGAAAATTTCTACAAATCTCCTTCATTGACTTTTATTTAAAAATTAAAAACAGTGTTTAAAAATAACATAAATAATAAAAAAAATTAACATGTTTTTCATTTCTTGAGACAGACGTCACAAAAAAAAGCTGAAAAACTGAAATGGAGAGAGTTTTAATTCGAATGGTTTGAAATAATCTGCCATTAGAAAATTTTTTTAAAAAAAGGTTTGAAATTATTGAAACTATTGTTGTATGTTCCGTAAATATTTGAAATGAGTTAGATTGACCGTATTATCGTGTCTTTTATTCCAATCTAAACTTCATCCTCATTAATTTTTTTTCCAATCAACCACTCTGCTCACACAAGTTTTAATTTATTTCCACCACTGAACTCGGAAAGTAGATATTGCCATGGCGTAGATGCATACAATGTAATATCTCATCATTATTTGACCTCAATTTTTAATTCAAAATTACAAGATGCAATGAATGTAGTTAGAAATCTTTGCATCGAGGGAAAAAAGACAAACAGTAGCATTCCATGTAATAAAACAAAGTGGTCTAAAAAAGCAGATATTTAGTTACATTAGACAGTGGCATACTTAGACCTCTCTTATGGGTGGAAGTTACATTCTAAACAGTGCTGGTTTATCAATTGGGTGCTTGGGACGGGCGCCCAGGGGACCGGAATCTGGAAGGGTCCGTAAGGGTTTGGATAAACTGGACTTAATCAGGTTTTCTGGTAGTAAATTTCGATCCACCAACGTCAAGGGAGCCAGTAGATCTTCTGCACCCATGGCTTGAAATTAGCTTAAATCGGCACTGATTCTAAAACATACGTAGATGAAAGCACCGAGAAACAATTTATATGGTAAAAATGAAATATTTCTTGGTTTGAGCCCCCTCCCTTGTGTACACTACTGACACTAGAGCAGTTGATAAAATTAGCTACTGCTGATTATTAGTTGTGAATTTCATTCTTTCTTTGAAGTGAAATAACGAAGTTAAAGCTCTTTAAGCGAGCATTCTGGTGTTGGTTAGATTGTCCATCCGAGGATGACTTAAATACACGATCCATCGAAAAGAGAGATAGTCTTTAGTACACAACGTCTGAAATTGACTTCCTGAAATCATAGCGTGAGTGAGTGAGTGAATATTAACGTCCCACTGCTCAGCTACACGAGGGCTTTTGGGGACGGTTCACGTAATTTTGAACCATGGTCAAGTGACGCGGACGACACCTGAGCTGGCACCCCCACTGAAATCATGGCAGCCGAGTGTTCATGTTTGAGTTCGTGGTCAATGATGTTTGTTGTAAACCACATGCTCGAATCCTGATTCTATTAAATATTCATTGTATATGAGTGGATGCACATCGCATAAATTACTCCCACGGACTTCGTGTTTTGTCTGGAGAATGATGCATCGTGTCAAATACTGACTTCATTCGATCATATTTCAAAATGACGAGGTGAATAGGCTATCGTTAGAGGGCTTTTATATCGGGCTTAATAAATAAATGGATGTACTTAATACAACAAAAGAAATAATATAAAAAGAAACTATTGTATAAGTTACAGAAATTCGTTTATAATATATATATATATATATATATATATATATATATATATATATATATATATATATATATATATATATATATATATATAAAGAATTGAAACTTAATAAATGGAAAAAATTCTTACATAAAATAATTGAAAAAATACCAAATCTCGTACGTTTGATGGAAGGCAAATAAGGGTATTTAATTTTCTACTATAAATGGAGCAATTTAAATTTGTATAAGATATTTCAATTCTATTTATAAAAGTTTTCCGACTATATGCCATAAAAAATATACATCCATTACAAATTTCGAAACGTGATTTTAAAAAAAATCTCTCATAGTTTTATCCGGTCGCCTAGAAATCAAATTTTCGAGCTATTTATCTACTTTCTACAAACAAGTTTCTCAACAGGAAGAAGTTAAGTCAAGCAGTGGCCTACACAAGTGTCTTTAGGGAGAGGGAAGAAGGTATATTTTAAAGAGAAGACGAAAGCGTCGAATTTAAAAATTATTTTGTTGGTATGTGTTGAGGTGAAATCCCTTATCCTTTTTTGTGTACGTCACTGCAGACAAGGCTCCATTCAAGTTGGCATATTATGACTCCACACAAAAGATAGCATTTTTAAATAATGAATAATTTTAATTTTGTTAATAATGAATAATTTTAATATTTTCTTCATGTAATAGAAAAAAAATCATATGGCATTTACAAAACTTTTATTTTCTATCTGAAAAATAAAATCTAAGCAAAGAGCATTCTTCACAGTCGGATGTCTTTTTTTCCTTCAAGAGAACTAAAGTCCTTCTAAAGGTCTCCCCCCTTTCCTGTTTTATTTGTTATTCATTTCTTTAAATTGGCTTTTTTTCGTTAGTATTTTTAAAGCTTTTCACCTACCTAACCAAAATCTACGAAACAATAAAAACTCTTGCTTCTGAGAGCAGAGAATGGTCGTATCTAATGGTGAACTGCTGAAGTGCTCAGTCAATACTATCATAATGTGAACGGAAGTATGTAATTCTATCGTAAAAAAATATACATACTTTCCGTGTTTGAATTATTATTTATTTTTATTTAAAAGGGAATATTTATTTAATTTTTATGGTTTTCTACTTTGCTTTAATTTTATTCCGTTTTTTGATAACTACATAGTAATAGCTGGAGGGAGAAAATAACAATGATGTAATAAATATCCACGTTTTGATTGGAACAAGACAGTTTAGGAAATAATTCAGGTTTTCTCTCCAAACGTAATCGATGAGCAAAGCAAATGCTTCGATTTGGCAATTTTCATTCTGAACAACAAAGATCAGATAATAATAAGCAGAATGATAATTCTTTATCTCTATTGCCGCTACATACTGGTTTCTTCATAATTTTACGTGTTTTCCTTACTTTTTCATATTTTTGACCAACGACTGTAATATAATTTTTATGATTTTTTAAATTATATTTGTCGGACTCGACTCGATTGATCCTTCTTGTACCAACAAAGCTTAGGCTCCTCCCATATGGCTTCAAGCATTTGAATATTATTTGTCGAACAAGTTATACGACGAAACTGCTTTTCTCTCTTCTTTAATAAATGGCGAATGGCAGGGTTAACTATTTTGTTGCCAGCATAATATCTGTCCGCAGAACCCCAGCGTTTCACAAAGCATTCCAGGGGTTCTACAAGTCACAATAAAAAAATCGAGAAGAAATAAATATGTATGCAAAATGGATTCACCTTTTCTATGAAATTTATATAATTACTAGTATCTAAAGCTCATCCTATTAATTTAAACTGAAAATTTTACTTATACAAAAGTTATATATAACTTTATCTTGCAACACACTTTTTAAAATTTTTATTTGTAATATAATAAAAGGAATATTAAAACGTTTTATCTTTTTTTATATACATAAATTTTCTGCTCTAGATTGTGATTATTCTGTTGTTTACTATCTCAGGTTCCACGAGATAATTTTATGCTCGTTAATTAGCATAATGTCTTGCAAAACTAAATAGTTTTCCAATGGAAAATGTTCACCTTTTTTAACACGCTTTTTTAAGTTTCACTTGTATATAACGGAATCTTTGAACTCGATTTTTACCCACTTTAATAGGTCAGATTAATTCGAAATTTTGTACACTTGTCAAGGATCGGGGAATACAATAATTTCATAATTTTGTTCCATTATCCTGATCAGGAATAGTGATTTCCAGATTTGGCGACTTATTGCACCATTTTCAGATTTGGTGACTTATTGCGTATACCATTTCCAGATTTGTCGACTAAAGGATTAGATGTAACCTTAAAAATGAATACACTCGTGGTTAATACAAAAAAAACGAAGGAAAAAGTGTTCTTTATGTGAGAAAGAGGAGGGTGGGTGCGTCAGCATTTCTTACCATAATATAAACAATTGTCTAGTTTTTCTGAAAATAGAAATAAAAAAAAAGCTCGTGTAAGTGAAAAAAATAATTTATGCTCTAAATCCGCGGTGGGCATTAAGTTGATCGCGATCGACCGGTGGACCACCAAGACATTTTGGGGTGACTGCCCTCACTAAGACCTAAAAATCATTTCATCATAGGAAGATCTAGAAATACCGTATTTATTCGAATTTGTGGAAATTGAAAAGCAGTCTAAATGTGGTTTATCGATATACAGTTTTACGAAATTAAAGTAAATTTAAAGAGAAAATTTAAGAAATGAATAATTACCGTAAAATCCGGCGTTTAACGTGAATTTTGAGCACAAAAAATGCGATCGAAATTTACGGGGGCGTGTTATACGCCGGGTATAAAAAGGACAGTTTCAAAAAAAAAAAAAAAAAAAACGAAAAAAAAAAAACGAAAAGGAGGAATTTTATTCTTTTTAGTTCGTTATAAAAACGTGGTACGTTACAATTTTTTTTTAATTTGAACTTTTTTCTTCTTACCACACATTTTATTTGTTTGACCTGTTCTTTTGAGACGGAATCTAATATAACGATACGGGACTCATCCGAGGCCCCGTAAACAGAGAGAATAAATACACTTCAGGCCCTTTAATTAAAATCCATTTAAGAGCAAGACTTATTCCAGCAGCCACGTCATTCTGGCTCCAAATATCAAACTCAGGGATAAATTCAACAATGAATAAATGACACTTTAAAAAACTAAAAAAACACGCTTTTGTTGTAGATCGAACTTAAAAAAAATGAAAAATAAATTATTATTTTTAAAAAAACTAAAGAACACGCTTTTATACTGAATCCAACTAAAAGGTAAAAAAATAATTCTTATTATAAGAATAAAATGATTATAACGAGAAAATTAATGTCATTGTGGTAAAAGCGTGGGGTGCTTTACACTAACTCAGCATTTCGGAAGAGAGCTAGCAAGGAATTATAACAATTAATATAGAGCACCTCACGCTTATAAGGGATTAATTATAAGCTCGTGCCCCCCTCGTAGAGTTATCACGCTCCCTTGGGGGGGGGGTGGAGGTGCTCCCTACAGTTTGAGAAACGCTGCTTTAAACGATTTAAATTTTTACTGTAGTATGAATAACTTAAGAAAACAAACACATCTTAATTTTAAACATTTATTAAATTAAAATTCAGTATCTGTTACACAAAATAACTGAGCAGTATACAAACGGTTTTAATGGGAGGGATGAATCTAATATTTTTTAACAAATTTTCAACATTTGGCATCAATTTTGTTAGGTTGAATCCTGAATCTAGTCTATTAGTAGCGTCCAGCCTTCTTTTTTTTTTCGTTATGAAGATTGGTAACCGAGCTGAAATTTCCACAAGGAAAAGCAATTAAAAATTTTCTCACGATATTTCATATTTCGAGATAGATAGATGTGTTTAGATTATAATAAATACGTATTTATATACGTATACGTATACGCATTTTACTTATATATTAAGTAAATAAGTAACACCCTTGTGTATGTGGAATATTTATTCCATTCATTAAAAATTAAAATTAAAGCTACGAACGGATTAAATGAGATTCTCAATCATAGACCTCAATTTACACTTCAGGAACCCCCAATTTTTTCCCTGCTTACGTAAACCCCTAGGGTCCATATAGACCACTTAGGAAATCAATGTTTCAGGGGTTCCGTGAGTTGAAAAAGTTTGAAGATCACTGACTAAGTCACTTACACAAGTGTGGGCATAAATCGACAATCTTTTGATTACACTGTCCAACTTAGAATTTAAAAAAAATTGAGGTGTGTTTGTGGGGAGGGGGGAGGGTCACACTAGAACAAAAAATTCGTGTAAGAAAGTATATTGGTTAACCATATTATTGCAAAATCATGTAAAAAAAGAGTTGAGAGTATTTAATTTTTTCACTCTCGTAATCTCTCTTTGTAGTCGATTTCCGTATGACCCGCTCTTACTCAATAAAAAAGCTTTTTTGCCAAATTTCAGGCTAATATTTCAAAAACGGTTATTTTTTTATCTCTACCCCGGCCTCTGCGGTCCCGCCAGCAACCCACCTTTTGGAGAGCCAATCTCTATTCAACAAAAGAAGCATGTTTACAAAATTTCAAGTTGGTAGGTATAACAGTTCAAAAATGATAATTTTTTGATGTGTAACATCTTTACTCTCGGTTACTGAATATTTGTGGGAGTGATTTCGTGAAAAGGGACGGAAATGCGTAACAGGAAGTCGGGGGAAGCGCGCGCTGTTTGATTTGACCAATTCAGCGCCTTGGGGTGTCTCTTCGCTAGCCTCGTCGCAGGGTCCAACTGTAGTAGCAATTAAGACGCCCGCCTACCGCACATACCAGCAAGTCTTATTAGACTTCATCCAGAAGTGCTTACATTTTAATACTTTGAGGTTAATTCCTGTCGTTGTCAATATAATATTTTTAATTGTGATTAAAAAAGATTTCTCGATTAAAAAAAACTAACTAATTAAGTAAACGGCTATTTTTGATTTTCTCTAAGGTTGCGTGGCAGAGCGGACACATAACATTTCGTGGGCTGAGCGGACACTTTGAAACTCATCGTGGTTTGAGCGGACACATCCCCCCCATCTTAGAACAGATTTGATTACCGAATTACAAGGATAAATACATTTTTGCCAATCAAATTTAATTACTTGTATTAAATTGTTAAGATTGTGCGAATACATTTTAAACATAGCAAAATGTAATAGAAATAAAAACTTTCAGAGAAATATTTAAAAATTAATAGTAAGTAACAATATAATGAAAGTTATGAACGAATTTCAGGAATTTTGTGGAAAACTGTATTTAAGAGTCAAATAAATATTAGAACAGGTGCAATAGCCATACAATTAATTAGTTTCATGAAAGGAAGTAAAAATAAATACTAGAAGTAAAATACGCAAGATGCAAGGTTTGTTAGTATTTATTTACTTGCATTTATTTTTCTTTTATCTACTTGCATATTTTACTTCTAGAATTTATTTTTACTTCCTTTCATGAAACTAATTAATTGTATGGCTATTGCGCCTGTTCTAATATTTATTTGAATCTAAAATACAGTTTTCCACAAAATTCCTGAAATCCGTTCATACCTTTCATTATATTGTTACTTACTATTAATTATTAAACATTTCTCTAAAAGTTTTTATTTCTATTACATTTCGCTATGTTTAAAATTTAATACAAATAATTAAATTTGATTGGCAAAAATGTATTTATCCTTGTAATTCGGTAATCGAATCTGTTCTAAGATGGGGGGGGGGGGAATGTGTCCACTCAAACCACGATGAGTTTCAAAGTGTCCGCTCCGCCCACGAAATGTTATGTGTCTGCTCCTGCCACCACACACACACACACGAGCCACCTTCGCTAATATTTCTAATTTTTAAGCATGCGCTTGACGGTGTCTCTTTGCTACCCTGGTCTGGGGGTCCAACTGTAGTAGCAATTAAGACGCCCGCCTACCGCACATACCAGCAAGTCTTGTCATTTTGGTGGTCGCATACATTTCTCCGAATCAAACAGTTAAAAAAAATTAAAGATTTCCTGCATTTTGTACTTTTACCGTATACCGAAGGTAGTTCTGCTCTTTAAAAAAAAAAAAAAAAACTATCACTCGCTTCCCATGATTTTGAGAAGTGATTTTAACGTTAACTTCAGTTTGCCAGAAGCTGAGCCGCTCATAGCTTTTCTGAAAGATGAACTCAAGCTCGAAATGAACACTAATCGAAATGTTTCGACAACTAACAGTGGTACTGTTATTGACGCCGTTTTTCAACGATTTTTAAATACTTTGAAATCACAAGTATATGTGTCATACTTTAGTTTTCATAAATCTATTGTCTCCGCTCTTCCCAAAATTGAACAAAAATAAATATTTTTGATAAAAAACTGCATTACTCCTTGTATTGATTAAATAAAATTTTCATTAAAGATATAATTATTCGATAGAAAATTATTTCCAGCCATAACTGATTCATTTCTTTCAGGATTAAAGTCACTATTGCGTATTTACCATGATAACAAGTCAGATGTTACACATCATATACGACTACTGTAAGACTCGTTTCTTTTTTCTATACTAAGCGCCTTAACCCTCCCATCTAAACAATTTTTAAAAAGTAATTTTCTTTTCATAGAATGCTTTCTCTGTAATATACAACATGCAATGTAACAATAAAACTAATAACTGAACACGGAGAACTTTAAAACAATTTAACTAAGAGAATGAGCAGAAATTATTAGTTATCTTAAATAAATTTTTATTTTTAATTTTTCAAATACAAACAAGGTTTCAGAAACATAGATTATAATTGCCCTATAGTTTGATTTCAATTAATGTAGTAATTGTGATGTATTGATTCAAAGTTTTTAATATTTGACCTTCTTCCTTCCAAACACTACAGTCATTTACCGGTCAAGGATGTCTCAGTCAGCTTAGATCAGGGGTGGTCAACCCGTGGCTCGCGTGTCACAGTGTGGCACGGCGGAGTTGTAATAGTGTCCCGCGAAGACTTATTGAAAAAATTGAAGATATAGTAAGAAATATCAATTTTTTTACAATTTAATAAAAATATTGTTGTTTTAGACAAAACACCTCAAAATTTATTTTAAACCCAATTGATTGAATTAGAATAGAAAATTATGTAAACAATACTCTTTCATTGTTGTGCATGCTGGATTTCCAAAGGAAATGCACTCGCGAAACTTGGGAATTTGAGGGAATGTGTTTGTGTTTTAAAACATCTGGGAGAAAACAATGAAATGCCCGGTGACCCGATGAGTGTTTACTACTCAGGAATAAAGACTCACTTTAGAATTAAGCTTTTCGTACAAATATTATTGGATATTTAAATAGTTGAAATATAAGATTGCACATTTTTCCTACCCGAGTTGGTCATATACTTTTGTAAACAAACTTTTGCATCTTTTATCTCTATTTTGACGAAAAAAGATAGACACGTTTCTCAATAATGCAGTAACTATCTACCAAAGTTAATAATGTTTTGAGCTATAATAGATTTAAAAACTTAATATTCACTTTCAAGGATTCATTCAGTGTTACGTTAAATGATTATCAAGATGATAAAAAAAAAATGCTGATCCATAAATCTTTTTTCAATTTCTCTACAAGACGTTGATTGTTAACCACCTGAAATCGTAATAGGAGTTAGTAACCTATAGCACAGTACTATAGACTGGCAATTTCTCAAATTTACGCGATTTGTCTGTCAGATATTGTTGTAGTTTTGGATCAGCATT
>BMAO01023097.1:0-16412 GCA_019973975.1 Trichonephila clavata | reverse complement strand
ATTGTTACAGAACTTCTCATTGAAAATTAGCTGATTTTTCAATGGATATCTATGCGAATTCTAAGCATTTATGGTTTTTTCAGCATTATAAGATCCACCGAATATGTTACTTTTTGTAAAAACTTGGTGGCACACAAAAGTGACTTGCACAGTGGTGAGAATCACTAACCAAGAAATAAAATACAATAAATTGTTTTGACCATATTTTCTGTTCGTCTGCTCTTTTTGGCAAACTAGACTCTACATAAAAAGTAATATAAAAAAAAAATTTAAGTCAATTGTACTTAGATCAACAAAAAAATATTTATTTTAGTTACTTTATATTAAATAGTTACAATTAATATAAATATGTATAAACATATGACAGAATCACAACGTTAAGTGGCAATTAATTTTTATTAAGGATCATTAGAGTATCGCATTGTCATCCAAAACAATTGTGTATAAAAAATTTCAGTTCAACTGTTCAGCTTTGAAACGTGAGGAAAAAAATCTTTAAAGTTTTGACACAAGTCGCTAAAAATGAAGTCAACTGGACTATATCTGTAATTCTTTAAATAGTTAACTTCAGTCAATTAGTTTTAATTAATTATAATTAAATTAACGTATTTTTACCCCAAACAATAGTGTTTAAAAAATTTCAGAAAAATTGAGCGCTTTAAAATGAGAGAAAGAAAAAAAACTTTTCAAGTTTTCACACAAGTCGCCAAAAGGGTCGCTAACTCGCCAAAAACGATGTCAACGTGGCTGTATTAGCAATTATTTCAATAATTAGCTTTAATCAATTAATTTTTGAAAATGAAAATTAAATTACTGTATTGTCATCTAAAATAATGATGAATATAAAATTTCAGCTCAATTGACTGCTTTAAAATGCATTTTATCAACGACTGAAAATTTGAACGAGATAAATATATGAATATATAGAGAGTGTGAACTATAATAGCAGAGAAATTGAAAAAACTGCCTTTTTTTCAACTAACTAACTTTCTAGAAGATTATTAGAAAAAAACCTTATATATATATATAAAATAATTACAACGTTTTGTAGGTTTCTGTTAGAGAATAATGTTCGAGCAACAGATTCCATCATCGAACTGTGCAAAAACTTAAAAACTTGTGAAGTAAGTTCATTTGCTTACATATAACTTTTTTAATGTGAATGTATTTTTATATAATTATAATTTTAAGTAACATTCCTTTTTATTCTTCTGTTTTATTACATCAGGCCTTGGTATACACGTCAACTGCGTATTCGAACTGCAATCGAAAATTGACGATAGAAGAAAGAATTTATAGACTTCCTTATCCAGCGCAAAGGTTTTTGGAACTACTAGAGTAAGTTAATAAGATATATTTACAAAAAAAATAGTTTCAAATCATTCATTAATCCTGATATAAACATGTAGTACCCAAACAATGAACATATTCAGTGAAAATCATTTTACACGCGATTAAAGAAATGAAATATTTTTTCGTGTTAAAAGGTATTGCACAAAAAACATACATTTAGCAAAATTAAATTTATTACAGTACATTTTATTTATATAGATACGTATATATGCTTGTATTTAAAAGAAATTAATAAAACAAAATGAAATTTTTTTAATACAAAATTTTAGAGAATTTTGAAAAACAAAACGTGTATTGAGGTTTTAGAAAATAATCTGACATTTTTCTTTGTATTTTCTTTTTTTGCATCAAATAGTCAACAAATTATCGATGTCATCCATTTTATTATTCCTTTTTCCATAATAAAATGCATCTAAATAACTTTGCATACTTTTCATGATGTTCCCCTTTTCGGATGACGTGGAAACACAGGAGCTGCATTACTCATTTTTCGTCATCGGAATCTGCATCAATAATATTTTTTGACCTTTGTGAAAACTCCAAAATGTTTTAGTCGGCCATAATCGAGGCTGTACACTCATTGTCATCATCTACTGCAACGAATTCTTTCGATGATACAGTAGGGCAGTCCAATAATACAGAACCTTTCTCAAATATTTCATTGTGTCGTCTCCAGAAGAGAAACCTTTTCGTGTTAAGCGATTTTCGTTTCGTGTGAAGACAAAAAATCCATGAAAATACATAATAGTTTGTCGAAACCGTTGTATATTCGTGTTAACCGATATTCATCTTAAGCATTTTCGCGTTAAATGGATTTTACTGTAATTATTCTGTGTATTTCTAACACGGTTCTTATATATGCTGAAATCTCAATCTAACATATTCTGAAATAACATTTAATTTCAGTAGTCCCCTTTTTTTCATACTGAAGTTGAATTATTTTCGTTACTTGAATTTCAGTGACATACTAAATTTTGATCATTTCGAAAGTCCTTTTAGCGCATGGTAGTAATGCAGAAACTTTCAAATTAGGCATAAAAATTCAGACCATTGAAATGTTTACATACATAAGTTTTCAAGAAACATTTCTGATAAAATGCATTATTCAATTAAATCAAAATTATCAATATTTTAAAATTATGTCTTTTATTAGTTATTAATATAATTAGTATCTTACGGGGGGATTAAAATCTGTATATCATGTATTCCGAATCCAACTAAAAGTATTTTGGCTTTTTTTAACTCTTCGATGTTGGTAATACATAAAACTAAAAGTTGAAGCAAGCCATGAATGGATGCATCACTCTTATAAAAATCTCCTAGATAAAAAAAAGGAGCCAAAAGTAATTTGTAACCGAAAAATAACTATATTTTGGATAGGTAATTTGGTCTACATTCTCAATCTTTGTCATTCTCTGCCCATTAATTATTGTGTTTATGGAAATAAAAAAAACAATTCTTTATGGAAAATGAAGTACTGAAGAAAAAAACTTCAAAATTATGAAGCTGTCTTCTTTATGCAGTTAGTTCTAGACTGATATTAATTCAAAATCAAAAATAAATTTATATTTATTTATAACATATTTGGCGCTCACTATTTGCATGCAGAATTTTATCCTGACAAAAATAAGACTAAATTTGCAAACTCTTTCAGTTTGTTTGGGCAGTTCAAAGGAGCTCTTAAACTTTATTTTGCCACAAACTTCTCGCCTGATTTCTTATTCGTTTTATATATTCTTTTAATGTCGTACTAGAACTTATTTATTACGATAATTTTACATTAACAATTATTATATAATTAAATTGTATAATGTTTATTTTAATATATGATATATTTTTAATGTCTGAGGTGGAACCTATTTTAGTTCACGCCTTAATATATTGCCACCTTGGCGAATTATGACCATCAAATTGTATTGAAGTCAAAAACAAAAAACCCAGCTGTTGGTGCAATTAAGTGCAATTTTACTCCTCCGCTTCCAAAGGTGTAGGCTAAACTAGGATTTTACCAATAAATCAGGCTTGTTTAGTTTTTTCAGAATTATTGGAAATTGATTAATTGATAATATATTTCTGATCTAAAATAATCATCTATCTTACAGAAAAGGAAATGACGATGAATTGATGCAAATAGCTTCAGAGTGTCAGCCATCTTGGCCGAATTATTACACCTTTAGCAAATCCATTTCTGAAAATCTCATTGCCGAAAAAGCATCCGATATCAAAACTGCCATCATTCGACCAGCTGTTATTTGCAACGTATGGAAAGGACCGTTGCCAGTAAGGAATTATTTATTCGAAAATTAATTAGTGACTAATAAAGCTCCACATTTTGAGTAAATATTTTTTTATCTATTTACTTACAAATTTTTTAATTATTTTCTTTTTGGATTATAAATGTAATAAATGTCCAAAACACCTTAAACAAAGTATTGCATTTATTTTTAATGGGGGAAAACCCATTGAATAAAATGTAAAAATCTAAATATTCAAAAAACTTAAAATTTCTAGACTCAATTTCAGCACATATTTGCTTCTGAAAACTTAAGAATTTCGAAAATTTGAAGCTTACACCGATTATTAGATTACCATTTCAGTCTTTTTTTAAATAACTAAGATGCATTTTAACAAGAAATAATCTGTGAAAATTGCAGCTATTTCTCCCCAAAATTGGAACAATACAGTAAAACTGAAAAATGTTATCAAAACTATCCTATATAAACTATCCTTTGTAAGTAAATACTAAATAAGCGAGGAAAATTTTTGCAAATCCTACTGTAGCGCTAAATAAGTATATGCTTGGAAAAATATTTTATTATTAAGTTTTCTAACTTTTATTAATTAGAAATTCATAAAAATTAGCTATAACTTTTTAACTTATATTATATAAATTTAGATAGAGCTTATATGATAAGTTTTCCTTGATTACCGAAATAAATTTAGCAAATATTTGCTGAGAAACACTACTATTTCAGATAGCCAGTATTCATATGATTTTTGAAATTAAAACTTGAACCATTATGTTTTCGAATTCTGAATTCGGAAATATTCGCTTGTGAAAACAATGCTTTATCTAAATTATTTCATGGCTAGCATCAAATAATTTTAGGAGAAATACTGAATTTTTCAATGATTTTTGATGAAATTTTTCACACAAGAGAATACATTAGTTTTTTTTTTTCATATATTGTAAGCTAATTGAAGGGAGTGCCGAAAAAGAAAACGAACTGCCTCAAATGTTTGTTGCGGCATTTATTGAGCATATAAACAATTATACAATTGCAGAAAATTTCGCTTATCAAGAATTTGAAAAAAGATTTCCCTACGTTCTTTTCGGGCGCAGTTTTTTCACTATGTTACTATCGATGTTTATAGTTAAATAAAAATAATAGCTTCAAAAATACCCATTAGAGCTCATTATTCCATAACTTTTCCATTAATTTATATGAAGTATAATGATGAATTAAAACCATCACACTTTTTTTACGGTGTTCTTATTTTGTATATGATAAGAGCTATGAAAATAATAAATTTTTGCAATGAATTTCATAGAAATCTAACAAAAAAGTTTTAACGCTTTGAGTCGCATGTTTAACTTAACTTTTTAAAATCATTTATCATAAATAATGTATTTCGTACAAACGCACTGTGGCCTGTTTCAAAGATCAGTGTGAAGGTGAGACGAAACATTCATTGTCAAAAAAAATATCACTGTTGATAGATTTATGTAATGATAAAAGGTAAAGGAAGTGTGAGAAAAGAAATGAAAAAGACAATGCATAATACAAATTTAGAGATCAAGGAATGTTTACGTTTAAAAAATATATGTCAAGGTTTTCGAGGAAGCTATGTTTTACAATACATCTCATATCTTTATTCATGGACATAATAATACGTGTATATCCATAACAAAGCGCTTGTACTAATATATATCCATAGTAATAATCAGAATAATCAGTTATATCATCAGATAAACAATACAATGTGGATAAAGTTTAACAAAGATTGCTTTGTCTTTTTTTTTCACTTCCCTGTTTTTATTAATGCTTAAATTTCTTAAAGGTAGATTGTTGAAAATTAAGTTACATGGGAAATGGAGGGATGCAGGAACTATAAAACATGTTTTTCATCATACCTGCAAATCTTGAATAAACAAAATAGTCGACTCGTTAGATTGCATATCAGTCAAGTTAAACAAATTATTTGACAACCAAGTATAACTTTCAAAATAGTTCTGTTTTCGAAAAATTAATTTACACAGTTAATCTTAATTCTTGGTTTGGCATATTTTTCATAAGACGTACTTTCCCCAGATAATGGGTAAAAGAAATGCTCAAATTATTTATAAAATAAAAAATTTTCAATATGTTAAGTGATTTTTCTTATGGCTGAATATTAATTTTTGTCAATAAGATGCTAGATTGGTTTTTTTAATTATTATAATTAAAAAATATTAATTATACAAAACTATATTTGAAAGCTATTTGTTATAATATAATTATTCAAACTTTTTAAAATTTATTTATGTGTTAAAAAGTATAATTAAAGAATTTAGCATTTATTTGAATATTAATATATGTGGGACGGCGTCTAGGGGAAGGTTCGATTTTAATGTTAAAATAAGCACGCAGAGTTAAAATAACCTAATTTATTAAAAAAACACAACTAAAACATTTACTATCTACAAGGGGTTTTAAATAATTCGAGATAGCACCATACCAATTCCGAAAACACGTCCTCTTTCTCAAACAACGGAGCGACCGATTTCCTCTGACCTGCCTTCGTTCAAGCTTTGGTGCAACTCCCAGTTTCTTTTCTGCCACCTCATAAATACATGACCTCACCGTATTGCGCACCGTATCATGTGGTTTCGATTAGTGGTGCCATCTCTTACAATAAAAATCAAAAGATGTAAAAGAAAACTTGCACTCTTTTCCTACATATATTAGTTCAAAATATCTATTCTTAAGGCTGTTTCAGAAATATTTTCTTATTTTTTCAGGGATATGCTGAAGAAAATTCCAGTCTGGCTCAAATTTTCTTAGGCGTAAGAAGACTCAAATCTTTACTTGTTTTTTTTTTCTTTTTGTTTATATTTAACATAATTTAAATATTTCCTGAATAATACTCATTCAAATTTACTTAACTCATGTATGAAATATTAAAAATTAATCTGTTTAAAAATATATCAATAAATTTCAAAATATTTTCATCACAAATTTAAATAATATTTTTAAAAAAACCTGGAAAAACTCATGCTTAATTTTATTTGGGGAAAAAATCTGAGATATTTTAAATTTTATTAAGCAGAAACAATAGGTAAAAATGAATTTGTATTGGTGTAGTTGAAATCTTCCTTGTAAAGAAGATTGAATATCTTTTTAGGAATCTTCATTTTGGAATTTTAAAAAAATCTTAATTTTTTATAATTAAACCTGTAGAAATTTGTTAAATATTTTTTTTAATTTCATTCTTACCAAATGTAAGAAAAAATATTGTATGTAAAGTTAAACAATTTATAAGTTTTAAAAAATTACACTCCTCGCCTGTGAAAAAACATATAGATAATATCAAGTTACCATTATTTTTTTTCAAATTTAATATTGTTTTTGCCATTGACATATTAAAAAGCTTCTTTTAATAAGAAAAACGGTTGTTATTAAATTACCGTCTATCAGCCATTTTGAATTAGTGAATGTAATGTTAATCATAAAAATACTACTTTCCTCCCGAAACCTAATTCGTTGGAATGCAATGATGTGCAACTGAGAGAGCCAAAAATAAAGATTTTTTGAAACTGCATTTCTTACTTCGACATCTGAAAATACTACTATGCTTCTTTTAGTGCATCATTTGGGAATTTTAGATCATTTAGAAATTTTTAGAACTATTTTAAAGTATCAAAAATTAGAATTACAATTCCAGGAAAACCTTTATGTTTTGTTGTTTTTTCCAGTGTACTTTATTGCATTCAAATCGATGTTCTACTTTAGGTTAGAGAAGATATGAAGAATTTCCAAGAATTAACATTAGGAATGAATTCAAGATAGCCGATAAACAAGAACCTTAAATAGGGCTTAAAATAAAGCTAAATTTACAATGGAAAGACAAAATGCTGCCATAAAGGTTGCATTCCAAGGTCTAAGCACATTGGTTCTACGGAAACAAATAAAAAAAAATAGTTTCCTTTTATTGATGAACTGATTATTGTAAAGTAAAGAAATGCGAAAAATAAATTAAGCGGTTGTTTGTTTCATTTGTTGTTAAACAATTGTAATAAGTAAATAATCATAATAATAAAATAATTATGTAATTTGAAATGAATAATAACTAATAAAATAGAAAATGGAATTGAAATCATTGCTATTTATTGCCAGGTTACTTTTTGCTCGAAATGAGGTTTTTCAGGTAACAGTCATTTTTTAATCAAAGTATAAGGACTTATTTTCTCCCCTGAGCAAAATTCTTATCGCTAAATGTTTTTAAAATTATTAAATGTGATAGACAAGCATTAAAAAATTCGTTCCCCAACAAAACACGTGCTCTTGTGATTCAAAAGTATTTAACAGAACATTTCTGAGGACAATCTCCAAGATGGGAATCTCATTCATTTCATTTTTGTCGAGGCAGTCCATCTGTTCTATTCCAGTGTGTGCTTCAAGATTAATTTTATAAAATAATCTGAAATTATACACTATAGTTGTGTGAATATATGCGATATACTAAAAGCTATACTTTTAGCCAAACCTATTTAAAAGTTTATTAATATGTCTTTTTTTTTATTTCAATTATGTGTTCTTAATATACGTACTAAATAAGTTTTCTGTTGCCAGTTTGGTCGAGGTTTCCTCAGAGTTTTGGAAGGCAGAGATGATGTACATTTTGATTTGATTCCTGTCGATGTGATAGCAAATTCACATGTTGTTGCTGCATGCATGTTGCCACGAACAGGTGATGTACAGTCACAATTTTTTGCGATATATATTTAAGTATTATTTCTTTTTAAAGCTATTTTTCTTAATATTATGGTGAATCAAATAATATCGAGAGGTATTTCTTCAGACGAGTCTCATATTAACAACATATATTTAGATTTCAGTCCTTACTGCTTTTATCAAAATATTTTAAGAAAAGAAATATTGAAACTATTGCATGTGTCACACAAGGGTGTAGTTTCCAGTAAAATAAAAGCCAGGGAATATTATTATTGGCCTAATTTGAAAAGAGAAACTTTGAGGAAAAGGCAGATCATTCAAAACTAATATCTAACATGCCCTTTTTTGTACATGTAGCGCCATCTATTAAATATACTAAAAATAGATATTAGTTTTTACTATATTTAATAGATGGCGCCACATGTACAAAAACCTTGTTTATATTTTGTGGGGGGAAAAGGGCATGTTAGATATTAGTTTTTAGTATATTTAATAGATGGCGCCACATGTACAAAAACCGTTGTTTATATTATGTAAACTTGTAGAAGGACGCCATTCCGATGTAGTACGTGAATCATCACGTAACCTATGCTATTGAAATAAATAATATCTTAAATGCTTACTGTGGTCCTGTACACTATATTATATATGATGTTCCATATTTTGCTTCTGTATAAACTGGAAGACCCTTCATTGAGATTCGAATGTTTTTAAAGCGATGAAACCCTTATGAATTAAAGGGCTTATTCCTTACCTATTCAAAATTTTATTAGGTTTATTACATGGAGTGACTAACAGTCCAATAAAAAAAATCTAGAAAAATTAATTTAAGATCTCTCTATTATAAAATAATAAACATGGAAAAAGAAAAAAAAAAAGATACAAATTTCCCTGCCTAATTAAAAATTAAAACACTACATTTTATTTATTATTATCAATACCGTAAAATCAGGCGTATAACGCACACCTATACTTTCAAGCTGCAAGTTTTAAGTTTTTGATTAGATGTCGTGTAACGGGCGCCCCTTTTTTTAGAAAAAACCTGAAAATCTATGTGCTCAAAACTCGAGCACTCATTTATTCGAGGTATTATTCCAAGCTTCAAAAAAAGTATTCTTCTGAAACTACACTGCAAAAAACAAAAAAAAAATTAGGAGAGCACAGGAATTTAACGAAATTAAGCAAATATTTCTCCTGATAACTAACGTAAAACAAAGCATCCATAGTCTAAAGTGTAGCAGAAAATTTCATATGCAAATCAACGCTCATGACGTCAATTACCAGAAAAAGAATGTAAGAGCACAATCCATGAAAACACAAAGAACTCTAGGGAAAGCTGTTGAAGTGGCCAGAAGTGTCATTGCAACATTGTAAGCGATTCTAAAAAACAGGGTATGTTCAACGTCTACCAGGGAAAGGTCGTTCAAATGCTACCACAGCAATTAATTGCCAATATATCCTGTTAACAGCTCGTTAAGACAGAACAGCAAATGCTACACATTCAAAACTGTTTCTTTCGACATTAAGATGAAGGGTCTCAATTCAGATATTTTGAAATAAGCTTCATGCGGGTGGTCTGTATGCATATAGTAAAAAAATGTGTATTTCGTTGACAACAAGACACCATACGGCCCGAAAATGTGGGCTGCTGAATATCGAGATAGGATGCAAAGTGATTGGAGTGCTGTTTACGAGCGAGTCTTAATTTAATTTAGAGAGTCACACCAGACATATTATGGTATGGCGGTAAAGGGAAACAAAATAACACTATTTGCGTTATAAAAATCACATTATAGACAAGGTGGTTTGATAGTATGGGCTGGACTCAGCATCAGTGGACGTATTGACCTGCATATCATACGGAATGGTAATTTGGTGCATCAAAGGTATCTAGACAAGATCTTGAGACCCTATATCGTACCTTACGCCGTAGACGTTGGTGATTTTTTAAAGCAGGATAATGCTAGATCTCAAACAGCTCGTCTTGAAGAGAACTTTCTTGAAGCTAAAACAGCACAGCATATGGAGTGGCTAGTATGCTCTCTCGTGATCTTAATCCAATCGATCATGTTTGGGACATACTCAGACGACACGTTGCTGCAAGAACAAGATTTCCTGTCACTGTCCAAGACTTGGAGATTGCACTTCGTCAAGAGTGGAACAGTATTCCTCAATGTCTCATCGATAATTATCATTTGAATGTAAATAATTTTCTGCCCTGAAGGATCAAGTCATGCTCTTTATACCATTCCAAAGAATTAAAGTTCCCGTACAATGATTTGTTTGTTTGTTTGTTTGTTTTGTCTGTATTGTATTTTGTTATACTCGTATTCTCCATTTTATGTCCATACATGGCTATCGCACAATGTGTTTCTGTACTTTTTTTTTATTGCTCTCCTAATTTTTTTAGCAGTGTACAACCCTTTAAGTTAATCGGGTATGTCAATTCTTTTAAGTAAACCATATTTCGAATACATGTAGAGGTCTAATTTCTTTTTATGCTCATCTTTTATTTTATTTTTAAAGCTCTCCTTTTCATAATCGGCGTATTACGCGCTCTCGTAAATATTGATCTTATTTTTATATGCTAAGAAAGAGTGCACGCTACACGCCATATTTTATGGTAATAAAAATTTACCAACATTCAGATAAGGAAATGGAACGGATATTCTTCTTGAAATTATTTAAATATTTATGCTATCATTTATCTTAAATTTTGTCTCTCGACGTCATAAATCCGCGAGGAATTTATTCAAAACCAATACAGTAAGGAAACCGACATAAAAAAAAACGTTCAAATACATAACTACATGGTATTTGTATCATATAGAAAATTTAAACTTGGTGCTCTTTTAAGAAAATTAACAACCAAAAAATATCAATTAGAGAATTTGGTAGAATATATAATTTCAAATTAGTGAGCTTTTAAAAAAAGAATGGCTTATCACAGATGTCGCAGTCTATCTTTATGTTTAAATTTATGAATTTTTTGGAGGTTTTTATTCATTGATATTAAAACTTTTTGCTTGATAGTTGGACTGTTGAGCTTTATTCTAAATACTCGCTCATGCGAACTATGGATATTCCAACTTTTATATGTATAATTCGTTAAGATTAATAAAGTAATGCAACTGAAAAGTATAAAGGGAAACAAAAGTCATGCCCTGATTGTAAAAATTCATTACAAAATAACCGTTTTAAATAATATTGCAACTTTTGTATCAGTGGTTAGATCAGTTTTAATAGATCTTTTTGAGAGTATGACTCAGGGGAACATTTTTAATTAAATCGGTTTATTTTTTTTAATTTTTTTTTTGCCAAAATGATACCAATTCCAGATAACGCCCAAAGTGTGCATCAGAAACGAAATCGCCCATTGATGGTCAACTTGAATTTCGACGTTGTTATGAACTGTAAATGTCGTGAACAAGTTTGGGAAGAATTCTTGATGAAAAGCTTAGGTTGCATGCTTATAAAGTGCAAAACTTGTTAAAGGACAGGCAGGAACTGGAATGCTACTTTTACATTCTTCGAGCTACCGGGTGGGGGGGGGGGGGCTACACCTTGAAATTTACAGAGGCAATTGGTCTTATAAAAAATTCCTCATAGTACAGTAGAGTTCTAAAAACTCTGCATTAGATAACCCGGCACAGTCCAGGTAACTCAAGCACACTTCATTAGGTCGTAAGAACCCAAACGTAGAACGTAGTGAGAAAGACAACAGGACATTACACATTCTTTAAAATAAAAAAAAAGTAGCCAGTTTTTGCATAATTGGCTACCTAATTTTTCATTACAGACAGCTTTGTGTTCCATATCAGATAAATTACGTTATACTATGTTTACATCAAATTTCATTTTCGTGTAATAAAATAAATGCCTTCATAAAATACGTACTTTGCCTTTGCTTAAGGGCACTTGAGAAATTTGTTTTCTGCTGTATTCTCACACAAACAATACATACATAAATGCAGTACATAGGTCTGAGCAGTAATTTTCTGAGGAAACACTAGCACTTATTCTTTTTTAATCCCATTCTCGATAAGTCGGCATTTTCACTGGCTCTGTCACCCTTCGGTCTGCCTTAGGCCAAGTTTTCTTTGGACTCTACTGTACTAAAATATATCTAAGAAAACATGTAATAGTTAGAGCACAATAAGCATTTGCAATCAGGGCAATACTTTTGGTTCATTTCTGTCAAAAAATTTGTGTTATATTTATGATGTTTCGTTTAAATATATATATATATATAATTTTAACAATTTATACTCTTTCAGAGCTCAATCACCTCATGTTGTAAACTGCACATCCACAAATGCCATATCTTACAAATTAAAAGAGTATCTTTCAACCATGCAAGAATTTTTGACCAAAGAAAACTATACCGAATGCTTTTCGCGAGCCCAAAACAACTATGTGGGTCGTGAAGCAGCGATTTATAAAAGAACTTCTGAGCATCTATGAACATTACATTCCCGCAGTATTTCTTGATCTAGTGTTATTGTTCAGAGGAAAGAAACCAAGGTAGGAATTTTGCAATAAGTTCTGCAATGCAATTATCTTCTTGATAGAATAATTGCTATTGTAACATTATACATTCGAATTCCTTATAAATAATTTTTTAAAATGATGCACATAAAAATGAAAGTTTTGTGCGTGGGCAAGTACCTAATTTCAATAAATTCTGTTGTGTTTTATCATTTGATATCCAAAACAATCTAAAATGTTTTTTTTTTTAATTGTCGACTTAAATAATATTTTTTTTACAAACTAATTAAATAGACATGGTTACGTCCACCTTTGGTGAACTCGTAATTGTCCCTAACGGTAAATTCCTATTATAGTCCACCCCTTGGCGAAATTTTTTTAAGTCGCGCCAAAATGGCGCCAAGCGCGTTTTTCAAAGTCGAGTTTACGCCAACTGGGAAAAACATGGCGTCTTGTCCGAAGGAGCAAAAATGGAAAAACATTAGAGCTTTAAGAAAATATACGAGCTTCTGAAAATAATAGGTACTTTTTTAACTTTTCGAACAATTCCATGAAAAATTAACTTTTCAAAAGTAGGAAACGGAAAACATTCCGGAAAAAAAAAAGGAATCGAAAGAGAAATTTTACAGACATTAATTTCGCAAATTCAGCAAAATCTCGGCTTCTAAAAATCGGAAATGAAGAGCATTCTAATAAGTAAAAATTGAGATCTAAAGATCAAAATCGGAAAATTCTTTTTTTAAATTTTGAAAAGTACGGATTTGAGAACATTCCGAAAAGAAGGAATCGAAGTTCCATTGAGGAAAACAATTTTTTAGACGTTCCAGAACAAATTAATGAAAGATTCAGCTTCTAAAAGCAGGGGAAAAAATTAAGGACAAAAAAAAAAACGGATTATCGGAACGACAAAAAATCAAAATTTCTTTTTTAACTGCTGAAAAGTAGAAAATTAAGAGTTTAAAAAAAATTAAATAAGAACAAATTAATGAAAGATTTAGCTTCTAAAAGCAGAAAATTAATGGCATCCTAAAAAAAAAAGACGGATATCCGAACGACAAAAACGGAAATTTCTTTTCAACTGTTGAAAAATAGAAAAATAAGAACATTCTAAAAAGAATAAATCGATATTCGAAGGAGAAAAATTATTAACTTTTAAAACTTTGTGAACAAAATACTGAATGATTTAGCTTCTTAAAAAGACAAACACATTCTAAAATTACTGTAACGGCTTTTGCCAAACCACGTACCTTTCCTTACATCATGCGGATTTTTTCCTCCTTTCGAACGGCATCTTCATAATTTTAACTATTTTTTCCGAAAGCTCCATCCAATAATTACCACCTTTTTTTACAAAAATAAATTGAAAGTAAAAAAGCTTTTTAAAACAAGCTTTTATTTAAACGCGCTAAAAAGAATAAAATAAATTTTTCTTTAAATTTTTTTACTATAACTTATAACGTCATTACACAATTTATATGATATAAAAGCTTGTCGCAAGTTTAAAGCACTCTTATTTACTTATTTTGAAATTTTAAGAAATTGAAATCAATCAGATCAAGTTATTTAATTTACTTGTTTATCTGCAGAGGTAAATCTCGTGACAAGCTTTTATATCATATAAATTGTGTAATGACGTTATAAGTTGATAGTAAAAAATTTTAAACAAAAATTTATTTTATTCTTTTTAGCGCGTTTAAATAAAAGCTTGTTTTAAAAAGCTTTTTTACTTTCAATTTATTTTTCACTTTTTAGTTATCACTCGACAGGTTTCTTAGTCTGTTCATCTCATTCAACGCATCATTGTTGCTAGCTGTTTGCCGGTTATTTTCGAACAGTCGAGCTAAATGAATTCTCGCAAAAAGGGTACTAGACGAAAACACAATTTTTTCTTAAATCCGTAATTTTAAGCAATTCTTTCAATCTTCGTACAGATCTTGGGTAATATTATCCTACACACGAAAAAAGTTTTATGAGATTTTCTTCATAAATGACAAAGTTATTAAATATTAAAATTTTGAGTATTTTTTGAAAAATCGTAAAAAAAAATTTTCGAAATTTTATTTTTTAAATGACTGATTCTAAAAGAGAAAATCATGAGCTGTTTTAGTACGGAATGTCGATTTATTTAAACAAAAAAAATTCATGCGCGTCGATTTAGACATTATTTTCATAAAAACGCATCGATTTTGACTTATTAAAAAAAATCGTAAGAAATACAAATATTATTTTGTAAAAAACATTATACCGTATCGAGACGAAATAAATGATCTTTCCGATTCTATAATTATTTTTTGTCTGAGCTTCATTAACCTCTTAAGTGGTCAATTTTTTTGACCAAACTTTTCCCAAAAAAAGCCCATTTTTTTAACTGCATGTAACTAAGCATAATAATTAACAGAACGCGCGAAAATGGAAGTTTTTATTTTAATCTCCGGTTTAAAATTTTACTGACCTTTTTTTATTTTATAATTTTTGAACACAAAAACCCTTAAATGTTTGCTTTTAATAAGTATATTCTGCGTACTGTGAAGAATATTTCACAACATCTTAAAATATGTTTTCTTCCACTTACCAAAAAATTTCATGTTCATACCTCTTTTTCATACGATTGATAGGATTTCATGTGTGTGTGTGCATATTTATATGCACACACAATATGAAGAATAGTGTAACACTAAGTCTTATATTCCAATGGGGATGAGATAATAATCGACTTCTTTGGATTATCTATCCATTTTCCTTTTTCTTAGGCAACACATTGTACATTGCCTTGTAAATTCCTATTCTTTATCCAATATTTTCAAGAATATATATTCTTGCCTACAGTGAAAAATTCTCACCTTCACCACTACCAAAATTCTGAATGAAGAGTAGTTCAGTACCATGGACAAACTCTCTCTCTGCATCTCCTAAAGACACACTATACTAATAACCTTATTATAGAAATAAAAATGTCTGTGCAAATAAAATATAGAAAGAAAAAATTTCGGTGCCTGTACAGCGCACGGGCAAACCGGTTGTGGCTAACTTTCAGTAGCCCGTAAGGTGTACGGGCAAACCAGTTAAGGGGTTAAATTTAGAATTTCTATAATACTCCATCTCAGTTTAACTTGGCAGCGTTGAGAAAGGTATACAATGTACCAATCTACTTGAAAAATAGCTCTACTTTTTTTGTTTTGAATTTAAATCCAAGAAAATAGATAGAAATTTGTAAAAAAATTGCATATGTTGTAGAAATTAGATTATTTTTACATTGTAGAATTAATTATTTTTAGACAAAGTTAATACAGTCAATAGCGCACGTTATGAAATTCCAGTTTGGCTGAAACCGATTTTCGACGCCAACTTTTGTCATTGTTGTAACAATAAATTATTACAACAATGCAGATATATCCAAGTTGGCGCCCAAAACTAGTTTAGCGTTTTTAATTAATATCTTTTTAATTAATTGCAATATCGGAATATAAATGGTCAAAACATGCATTGTCATCCAAACTAAACATGTATACAAAATTTCAGCTCAATGGGAAGAAGATATCAGCTTCAAAATTGAGTTGCAAGATTCCACCCGAACAAATTACATGCATCATACATACATAATACATACATACATACATTGTAAGTTAAATAAAAGCT
>BMAO01023096.1:0-21122 GCA_019973975.1 Trichonephila clavata | reverse complement strand
TATTTCAACCAACTTTCATCAAGTAAGGAAATGTGATTATGTAAATGAAGTATATTATATAAATTCTATTTTCACAAGATTGTGAGTTAACACGTAGGAGATGGCAAGTAGGAGTAGACATAAAGTCTGCGAATTAGTTGAAGATTGAAAGAGAGTGGAATTAGTTAGAGGTCTTGGAGTTGTCCAGGAAAAAGATTACAGAGCGTGGAACCAACAACATTGATCAAGCTGAGAGAGATCACCTACAAGTTTCCATTGTAAGATCCGATGCATAAAAAGTACAGGTATTGTGCGCTTGATTAAGTAAAAGTTAGCTTATTAGTGTGCGACGTAGTTATATTTGAGAGTTTTTAAGCTATCTTAGATTCAGTTGAGAGTCTGTAGTAGTATCCCCGTGTTATAGAATCACACCTCTGCGCTCTACTATATATCATCTACCTTAATTAGATTTGTTTTTGTGTCTGATTGATATTTGGAATTAATAAATAGATTAGATTAAAATCATGTCTGTGCATCATTCAGTTTCTCCCACACATCTAGCCGTGATTACAAATAGACAAGGGGGTTCACACAGAATGTAAGCAGGAACCGACCGCTATCACAAAATGACATAATATCTTCCAGATTTTTTGCAAAAGTGTAGAAACACCTTCAGTAAGGAATAAGGGCTTATTAAAAAATATAAGCATTAGAGCTAAATAAATATTTCTAACAAATAACTAAAAATAAAAGCAAAATTTCTTGCAGAAACTCCTTAACAATTTCAAAAATATTTCATTACATTGGTTATACTTTCAAACGAAAAGCTAATTTAAATTTGGAAATATCTAACAAAATCTTAAAAATGTATCTTCTTATGATATGAAATACTATTACATATTAAACAATGATTTAAAAAGAATTCATTTCTTTTTATGTATGATAAGAAAAGGCTGTTCTGTCTCCAAGGTTTAATATTCAAAATGTTAAATTTTATTCCAAATGTATCGGGTAATAAGTCATTCTAAATTGTCCTATTCTTAAAATATTTTGGGAAAGTTCCGTTATTTTAAAAGAGATATTATTATTTCTTTCTTTCAGATTGAACTGAAGAAAAAGTTTTTGAAAATAATCAGATACTCAGTTCTTTAATAGAAGCTTTCTTAAATTGCTATCAAAATATTATATTCGAATTTTAAATATTTGACATAATTTGCGAAAAGATTGACTTCTTGATGTTTTGCAGATTATTAAAATAATATTAAAATGAAAGGTAGAATATTCTCCGTTCAAAAATGCTTGAGGGGCATCGCATATATTTTCTTTAAAAAATATCTCGAAAGTTTAAAAAATCAGTCGTATACGACATTTTTAACAAAATGTTACAAAGAAGTTTGAAAATAGAAAATTGTTAATCAAAATACATCTGAATGGAATTGAATATTTCGTTTTTGTATGCCTTATGGAATATTTTAATGACGGATGTAAATAAATACAATTTCCTCAAAGTGTTTTAAATATAAACAAGATCTGAAATTAAATATCAAGTCTTTTTACAAAAAAAACATATTTGTATGAAACCATTTTTTTTTAAAAAATACTAACGTAAAGTTTTGATAACACAATTGACGGAGATATTTTTCAGAAAATGAAAAAGTCATTTATTCGAATTGATAACCATAGTAATTCCTAATGTATTCAAAATTATTTATTTTTGACTCTAGAACTTATGAACCAATTTTTTTTTTCGAATCAATTTTTTGAAAAATAATTTTATGCTGACGTGAAACGCCAGATTGAAAAAAAAAATCACACCTCATAGCCGAGAGATTGTAAGTTCAATTTTTAGTCTTACAATAATTGAAACTATACTTAAATCTCAATTCATTTGATCTTCAAGGTTTTTAAATGACTTGTTGTGGTACAGGTATATGTAAAACGTTCGAAGGAAGATCCTTAGAATTTTCACTTTTTCTGTCTGTTCTGGTTCCTATACAATTTTTTTTCTAATGGGCTGTATATTGGCAATTAAGACTTTGCAGACATGACAAGGCTCTAAATGTGAGAACCATTTCATGGTGGCATCCTCTAGTGGCGGCTCTTGCTACCAAATTTTGACGCTAGAATTTATTCAATTCAAGCTCTCCTCGGATATTGAAAAATGCCATGATTTAATTTTGCTAAGATTACCAAGACCAAATTGATACTCAAAGGTTCTTTTATGTGAAACATAATCATATGACATGAAAGCCTATGATTTTCGTAACCAGAAAATCTATTGACAATAACTGGGATCGAACCTTTAACCTCGGGCTTACGAAGCGGGCATGGTACCTCTAAGCCACCCAGCCTACCCTATGCAAAATATAGTTATTTTTTATAGTTTATAGTTAAATATTTAACCCGCGATCACTCGCGCGGGGTGTTCTGTACACCCCAGCAACAAGAAAAGCTTCCTAGGATTCCAAAAAGAATGCGCAGAACCACGATTTTTTCTGTAGCTGCACATTTTGGGTCATTGAACCTTCAGGCCTGATGCAATCACTCTAGCTCCAACAATTGGAACGTAATGACCTCTAAAAGTTTATCTGGGTTGCTGAGAGCTCCCCGCGAGCAATTGAGTTATATTTTCCTACTCGGAGCATCTAAAATAGGGTAAGTTTTACTCTTTCCGCTTATATATATTTTTTAATATATTAATATGCATGCATATTTTATTTAAAATTTCAATAATTGTAGTATAAAAATAATATAAAAATTAAAAATAATTGTAAAATATTATTTTTTGTTAAAAATTTTTTAAACACTTTTCAGAAATTATGGCAACAATTCCATGGGAAAGGGAGCAACAATGACTCTGTCATCTATTAGGTACTGTATCGATAGAATCTGAGGTTGAACTAAGTGATTTCGAAGACTGTAATTTCAGAAGAAGAGCACCATATTGAACAATCTGTTCATTCCATGGATACGGCACAAGAATAGGAAGAAGCTTGTAAACAAGAAACAACAAATAAACTGACGGCAACAAATAATTGACAAAAAACTCAAAAGAAGTTCACAGAAGATAGTAAAAAGAGTATTAATTCACCAAAAAAGGAGCTCTGCGCTGTTTGTCCATTGGTAAAAGATGCAAAAGCCAATTGTTTTTACCTTCAATGTAAGACAAATATGTGCTTAAAGCATGTGAATACAGTCTGCTCTGAAAATTTGGAAAATGATTAAAATATTTTTCTACTTTCTACTATCCTTAACATTAGTTACAAAGTAAGTTTAATACTGGTATATACGTTTTACTTGTGTTTTATGAAAAAAATATATAATTATGTGTTTGAAAATGAAAATGTTGTAGGTTTAGGTTTAAATTAATATTAGTCTTATTTGTGTGTAATAAATTTAATGATTTTGTTCGCAAAACACACAAAAAACATTTTGTACTTTATAAATATGCATCATAATTGACTTAATTTTTTTTCATACTTAAATACACGTGTTAAAGGTTTGGGGTGCTCTCTACACCCCGCGAGCAACGACGGTAGTAAAAACAGGCGCGAGTGACCGCGGGTCTTAAAATTTCTAGAATACATCATATCTATCAAACAACTTACGAGTATTTTAACTGTTCATTTTTTTTTTCAAATCCTTAGGCACCGAAACTATTTTATTATCTTTTTAATACAACAAAATAAGTTGCATTTACTGTCGGTTTCAACCAATATGATCCTTCCATGGTATTTCAATATTTACAAACATGAACTTATGTCAGTAGTTTTAAGTAATACAGTTTTAAAAAGAGATATAATTTAATAGGAAACGTTAGTACTATAGTAATATACAGGTAGTAAAATCCCAAGGAGGCCCAGTTCTTAAAAACACATAAGTTTCTAAATCAAAACATTTAAATAGTTGTTAGACTTTTCTTACTGTGACATTTTTTCTTCAGTTAATTTACCTTGCTAAAATATGTAGAGAGAAAAAAAAGTAAATATAGTACTTTGTAAATATATTATTTTTTAAAGTATCTTTTTAATTCTCTTAGATCTTAATGCACTCATATTAATGACTTAGTATGAGGTATGAAGAATCACAAGAATAACTTCAAAATTAGCCTGACAAGTAACAAAAAAAAGTAAGCCAAATCCTACTTTGGTGGCACCATCTGTTGCAGCTAGTTGTAACTTTGTCAAATATAACGCAGAATAAATTTAAAATTAAAAAAATACAATTTACATAATGAATTAATATTTTTTAAAAAAAACTGTATTAACATCAAGTGTCATCCACAGCAAGTTTTAAAAAAATAAATTTGAACTTGATACGATGAATGAAAAGTATTTTATTAACGATTTAAAATTTGAACAAGATATATATAAATAAATAAATATAAAAAATAAAGGGAGAGTGTGAACTAGTAGGAGGAATTGAAAAAAAAGTATTTTTTTGTATTTCTTTTGAAATTCTTTCACTCAGATAAAACTGACAGATAATACAAATATATTTTAGACCATTGCTTTTTTTTATTTATATAGTTTGATAGAGAAAATCTTCCCTTATTGCATTATAACACTTTAATACTTTTACTAAACAATAGATATCTTTGTTACTCTTTTGTGTAAAAACTTGTCATTAGTTCCAAAACGGAAAAAAAATCCAAACTATTTGGCCAACAAAACTTCCAAAATTAATAACAAAGTTTCCAAAGCGGTTTTCAACTTTTTTGCGATTTCATAGACCCAAAAGGAGAAAAAAGTTACACAAGAAGTTTCTAGTAATCTTTATTTTGTGTTTCGTTCAATCCATTGAAAGAAATAGGGGGAGTAAAGGGGTTAATGAAGAAAAACCGAATCTGCGGAGGTAATTGAATGATCAGATTAGATGGGTTTGGGCAAGAGGGAAGGGTATTGTCCTTAGGCACCGAGCTGTATCGTGTTTGTTACAGTGATCAGATTCTTTTATCTATCTATAAAGCATATAAGCTTTAAGATATTTCTTCATACACAATAATGGAATAAACTGTATGGAGGGTTTTGTATTTGAAATAATTTTGAACTAAACTTGGAATGGTTCCAACTTAGCTCCTTCTACTAATTGTCCTTTTGGGGAATTTCTGGTCTTTAAAAGTTATTTTATTATAAAACCCAGCTTCGAAGAAGAGAACATGATTATGCTAATTAAGACTGCTATATATACTCGTAGTTTAGGTTTTCAGGTTAGTGAGAGAGAGGAGAGAGAAGACTTAACTCTCTCTATCTCTCTTCTCTCTCTTACTACTAATATCGGAGCAAAAATTAATCAAATTGAATGTAAATCGCGGATATTTAGTATTTGCTAATGGAATTACTTAAGGTGACGAATTGTCACTGAGATTAAATTCAGATTAAATAGATAAGAAGTCAAAATGATCGCCTTGAGTAAGTGTGGTTAGTATACCAGTTTTCTCATATCTCGCTTACCTCGTTTATTGTCGGCATATTGATTATTTGAGGGCATGTCTTAGTCTTGATCGATTGTATTAGTGTGGTGATTAATATTGTGAATAAATTAGATTACTCTGTAGAACTATGGCTAGTGTTTCTTCCAATCCTTACACACCTTTAGGCACGCAGGGGAGAGTATTACAAACTATACATAGGGTGTCCAGCCTTAATGTGACCCAATAGCTAATTCCCGAACCATTCGGTTTAGATATGCACTTCCAATTTGAAAAATGTTTTAAAAAAGGTAAAGAATGTTTCTACGTGCTTTTCGAGCCAAAAAACCCCTTTACAAAAAAATTACAAAAATTTAATTTTTATACGGTCCCCAGGTCCTATCACTTATATTTAGGAAAAGATGCAGTACACAAAAACAAAGTAAACACAAAAAGTTTCATTTTATTACGATAAAAACTGACCGAGTTATGCCTACATAAATTTGAAGCATCCGAGTTGCTCAGAAAAGGGGGTCGTATATAAATTTAGTTTAGAGAACAGTAATTCACTATCTACAGAAAGAGCAAGTGAAAAACATCATAGTAATATTAAAACATCGTAGTAAACATCATAGATTGACAATTTGTATTGCTGTATAGCAAACAATAAAAATTAAATTAAAGAAATACAACTTGTACCGAAAAGATTAAAATAGCTTGTTTTAACAAATAGCAGCAAAATAATACAGGATCTGCCGTTCAAATTATAGCATAATGTGGAATGATATGCCAATCATGAATCAGGGGCTTTATTATATCAGAATGACCAAATTAACTTAAATAATGGTGAAGGCACGAGGTGAGGCACGAGACAAGGGAATACGTCTACGACAACTCCTAGTTTTATACAAACGTTGAACAGCACGGGCGATTGTACAATAAGATGGATGTCTTCAAGTGGGAAATTTAATGGCATAAAATCTTGCCGCCTCTCTCTTATTTCGATTACACTGTCCATAAAACAGTACCATTTGGCAGTATTCTTCATTTGTATATATATATATATATATATATATATATATTTCGTTCTCCCGTACTAGAAGAATTCGTAATATTAGAATACGACTGTATGCAATTGCAGTTGACTGCACAACAGATTTTTAACGTTCGTAATGATCAGCAAAAACGCAGAATCAGACTGAAACCGCAGCATTTAAGTCTATTTTTTTGGAACTGCTTTTAAAATGTTTTCTTCGTCAAAAATATTTTATTTTTCTATGTTTTACACGTACACAGAATAAATTTTATTTCTTAAGTACTCAATTCTTGTATTATTAACGTATGCTTTTAAATTTAAAAACGATTTACATAAGAGTGACGTGCAAGAGCAAAAGTTTCCTGGTAGAGTTCCAACTAATTTCACTTTGGAGATGGCCCATGATTAGCTTCTTGAAGATTGCGGAGAAAATGGATAAAATTTATGATTTTCAAAGTTCCATAACTCAGCCAGTTTTTATCGTAATAAAATGAAACTTTTTTGTGTTTACTTTGTTTTTGAGTACTGCATCTTTCTCTAAATATAAGTGATAGGACCTGGGGACCATATAAAAATTAAATTTTGTAATTTTGTTGTAAATGGGGTTTTTGGTTCGAAAGGTACGTAAAAACATTCTATACCTGTTTTAAAACATTTTTCAAATTGGAAGTGCATATTTAAACCGAACGGTTCGGGAATTAGCTATTGGGTCACATTAAGGCTGGACACCCTGTATATATATATTGTTAAAGATATGCTTTATCAAATTATTTTAAATAAAAAAAGTCTCTTGCTGCACATCACTGTTCTAGCATCAAGAAAACTTTAAGATACGGTTTTCTTCATTAGCTGTAATGTACAAAGAACAATTTAAACTATAGGGCTATTCAAAAAAAATCCTGCGGGGTTTCGAAGCTCTTTAGTAGAGTTTCTCAAACTGTGGGGCACACCCCCTAAAGAGGCGTGATATCCCTATTTGGGAAGGGGAGCGAATATATTGAAAAGTCAAAAATAAAAGATTTAAAGTAAGTATTAATTTACTGAAAGGAAGCTAATTAAAAATACATTTTGACATAATAAAAATTAAATACACTTTTACACTGATATAATATAAATGTATCAGTACTGCACCACGTTTTTGATAATTAATTTATAAATACATTAAAAAAAACACAAGTTTAATAATTACTAGTGCCTTCCTTGGGCTTGTCATAAAAAAAAATTTAGTACTTATCTTGATAGTTTGTATGGTTAATAATTAAAGTCGTATTGCAGTTTTAGCGTCAAAGTACATTTTTATTGCAGTCAATACATTGTTATTGTAGAAGAGGGGGCGATGAAAATTATGATCAAAAATTGGGTCACAAATATTGAGAAATTGAGAAGCACTGCTCTATAGTAAAAAACTAAGAACAGAAAGAAAACAATTGAAAGAATACAAAAACAATTCGTTTTATTTACATACCTTATAGGTGTTTTGTGTGCGAAAGCTTGGTTATATACACAGCATACATCAATGGGATAATACAGTTCTTGGCATACATTACTCAACATGAATTGACAGCACGTGTTATCCTTTCATGCAGTTCTGCTACATCTTACTGCCAAGGGGAGAGGAAAACTTGTTCTTAAATATTGATGTTCGAATAACATAGAAAGGATAATACGTGTTGCCAATAGCTTTAATTGTACCATTTTGAGTAGAGTGTAGCATCGCATTGATGTATGCCGTGCAACCAAGATTTTGTAATGTCTCGGTGTACGCTGGTGTAGGGGGGGGGGGTTCGAGTAAAGATCAGCCATTGTAATTCTAACACATTTTTAATAGCTATTCACTGAATAACACTAGACAATTTAAAGGGAGAATGCACTTGAAACACTAAACCTCTAGGAGCAATCACGTTTGAATAATTTTAGTATCATAGAAATAAGCACACTTATTTTAATACTGGAACTCTCTTGACTCCAGTACTTGGGTTATTTTTATATGCCTTCCAACTTGATTAACTATGCGACCTCCGGTCGTTATCTTATGCACGCTTCCATATCCACTTTCAACCACCATGCCCTAATCTACTACTAAAATTAATTAGAAGTTCTAATTTGCATAAAATCCGTTTTCTTTACGGAGAGCGTTTTTTCAACTTGCGACAGATCTATACGCGTCCCTCCACTAACCCTCTGGGGAATTCTTTTGGGCCAGCATTTTCAACCAATCTTTACTGAAAGTCAGAAAACGTGATATGCAAATTATGTTTAGTATATATATTCTTTATTCGCGAGTTTGAGAGTTAGTGAATTGGGAATAGATTAGAATTGGAGTAAATTGGCAGTGAAATGTATACGTAAACAAAGTAAGAAGTTTGGATATTAAGAAAGAGATTAGATAAGCAAGCGGGAAGTGCTAAATTCAACTTAAAGTAAATAGAAGACTGCAAGAGTTCAGATACTGTGATCTTAAATTAAGTCGATGTTTAGAATGTTAAACTAATGTGCTGTCATTAAATACTTAAGCTCTGTGTAAAGTTATATTAAAGGTAGAGCTGCATGATTGAATATATTCTCCCCAACGCAATCTCGTTTCTCTCCCTCTTGTTCTATTACTGATTCGAATTATCTTGTTAAAAGTGTTGATTGTGTCTGAGTTGATTATAGTGATAAATAAAATAATTGGAATTCATCATGTCGTATGATCATTTAGTTCCTTCCAGACCTTTAGCAGGGTCACATGGTAGAAGAGATGGAAGTTCATTATAAACTGAAATCACAATTAAAAAGATTATTTTACCCAAGAGGATTAGTGGAATCGTGGATAGACCCTTTACAGTTTCACATATAGAAGACTTGTAAAGTTTGTAAATAAAATATGTTTTTGTATTCTTTCAAATGTTCTTCTGTGCTGTATTCGTCTTTTCTTAAAACAACCTTCTCTGTTTAATATAATCAAAAAATTATAATATTTACCTAACCGAGCGAATAAATTTAGAACTCAATGTTTGTGAAAATAAGAGAAAGATATTGATGCAGCTACTCGTAATTTAGGGGTGAACTATAAGATTAATAATTTCAATGAGAATTTTTAAGTTTCCTTATATCTATATAAATTTATTTATTTTAATTTATAACTTAGTGAAAGGTTGAAAAGTTAAATTTCTCTTTCGAATATATCCTTATTGCTTTAATAACTTATTACAAAATGTTTTACATTTATTCACAAAATTAATTTCAAACTTTGTTTACCTTTTTTTATCGAAAATTACTAATAATATTAATACTATTTGATCGTTTGCTGGAAATTTCTAATTTAAATGTTCTAATTTAAACTATGGTATATATTTTTTGAAAAATATGTACTTTAAATGTTATTTTGTGGTTATTGAGTATCATATTTAAATGTATATTTTGAAATTATTTCACATTGATAAGATTTTGATTTAATGTGATACGATTTCTAATAAACATCTTTTCTAAATTTAACAATCTTTAAGTTATATAATTTCTGAAGCTCACCAATAAAAAGCATAATTTTTTTTTAAAAAAAACTGTTTTCTTGGAAATTTATATTTAAATAAATTATAACTAGAACAGTTGTTTTTTAGGTATATATTTTACTTTTTAATAAAATTTGAATCATTTTTCGTTAAAATTTTTTTTTGTATAAAATTGTCTGATTAGAAAATTTATGATGTATAAACATTTACTAAAATAGTTTTAATAATATAATGTGCAAAAAGAAATGGAATCAATTAAAGCGTTGTTTGAGAAAGAGAGTTAAATAGATATTTATGTAACCAAATACACATTTTAGTCTTTATTTAAACCTAAACCTTAGATTTTAGAAATGATTCATGAGATAATGGAGAAAACGCACAATAATTTATTGAAATAAGCCAAAATATAATCTGCGATGTATTTACTGGTTTACATAATTTTGCAGATTATTTCGGACAACAAGCTAAATACCAACAGGAATTTTCCAACACCGAATACAGTCAAATCACTCTTCTTTGGTCATCGTACAACAATGATTTCCCCCATAACGTCATAAGTCATTCAACTGGACGTTTCGATTAATTAGCAGGTCAAGATGTTAATTATCCTGTTTACAGCTGTTTCAGACACGTCCGCATTCACCGAAATTAATTGTGGCACTGATGGATAGTCCTTAATAACGATTTGACGAGCCCGCTTTTGTGTAGAAGAAATTATGTTGGTGCAGAGTGCCTGAAATGTCATTTTACGCGATAACATTTTTAGTCAAAGATACATTTAACTGCCTCGAATCTTGAAAACTAACCTCAATTTCATTGAGTAGCATGAATGATTTATATTAATAATAAAGCTGAAATGTTAAAAACAGGGTGGAGCGAGGGGAACATCCTGTTTTGAAAAGGCAACAAAACAAATTACTTGTTTCATTCGAGTTTATTGTTGCTTTCCGCCTACAGCAAAGCATTGTAACTGAGTTTACAAATTTTAAACATCATAACTGTTAAATGTCACCCTCCATTATTAATACACTGATGTAGTCGATTTCTAAAACTTCAAGTCACCTTTTCAAGCATATCGACAGTGATATTCTCAATTTCGGCTCGGATGATGTTCCGTAGGTCTTCTAGTGTCTTGGTGTGAACCAGGGCTTCAGATAAGCTCTCAGGAAGTAATCAGAAGGGGAGAAATCAGGCGAGAGTGCAGGCCAGTTAACGTCCCCTCCCAGGAAAATCAGCCATAAAACCCCCATTCTTGCTCTTAAAACACCCATGGAAACCCTGGAGGTGTGGTCTGTGACCCCATGTTGTTGTAACCAAACGTTGTCAAGATCTCTTTCTTGGAGACCATGTAAGAAGAATTGTTGGATCATTGCCACATACCAGTCTGCATTGACAAACAAACTCGTTCTACATTAACAGGTGTTTTAACAGTCTTCGGTGGTCCTTTCCTTTCTTTGGAGACATTCCCCGTTGCTTGGATGGCATCCATCTACATTAAAGCACATTTCCGATCATGAACACAACGTAGTGGAAGAATATCAAAGTGACGACGAAATGCAAATTTCACTGCAATCATCAACCAACCATTAGAGAAATACGCCTCTACGGCAAAAGCATGCTGTTGCCTCGACTACAACATGTTTAAGACTGAGACGGGTGAGAACACAAATAATCCACTCCACATCTTCCACCGAACCCCTCTCCAAACTCCTCCTCTCCCTACAAACTCTTACTGCAACAAGTTCAAAACAGTAAATTCCCTTGCCCCCCGTTCATGTTAAAATGTTTGATTTCAGTAACAAAACCTATTGGAAAGATAATTTATCAGCTTGTAATTGTAGCTCTTTTTTACAATAGAGTGTAAAGAATGAATTTCTTTTTCCATAGTTTAATACTTCTAATAGATGATATTTTGTTACTGTTTATATTTGTGAATTCTTACAAATGAAATTAACTATCTTGAAGTTCAGATAATTCTCTTATAAAACATGTATTGTCTAATTTCTAATATAAATTTAATGATTAATATGTTTGTAGCGAATCTCCGTTCGCGTTGGAGTGAGAGTTCACCGAATTAAGAGAAACCTCTAGAAGATCAACAGACCTTTTTTTCGTATCACCTTTATTTATTAACATCTTTTGTTATAGCTAATGTGGAATGAGTCAGTTTTAACCTATTCTAAATAATTATGACTAAAAATACTTATCTATTATTGCAGACACTTGGCTCAGTTCCTTAAACTCGAACAAAAGGTTCCTAATGCTCTTTTTCTGGATACAGAGACAAATCAAGTATACACTATGATTTAATCTAACATCAACACGTCTAATTAGTACATTCCTCCTCAAACAATATTCAATTAAGTTTAAATAATATTATTAACAATGACTCCTTTACAGAAAAAGGTTCTCATATGAAATAAATTCGAAAAAAGTAACAGCCAGGGAAGCAATTCAATCTGGTGATTGACGAAGAACCTTTGGACAATGCGTGCCACGTGTGGTCGCGCATTATCCTGTTGAAATATGGCTGTGGCCAAGCCCTGAAGGTAAGAAGGACAACTGGCTCCAACATCTCGGAGATGTAGCGCTGGCTGTTTAAAGTACGGGCAATGCGTACTAGAGGAGTGCGAAAGTGATATCCAAAACCGCCCCATACTATAATACCCGGTGCAGGACCAGTGTGGTGGTGCATAACACAGCTGTTCAGAATCCTCTCTCCACGGTGTCTCCAGATTCAAATCCGATCATCGTGCTGTTGCAGACAGATGCGTGACTCGTCAGTAAAGTCATCTTCATTCCATTCTGCCACTCACATCCTTCTTTCATCGCACCATTGGCGGCGAAGACGTATGTGATTTTGCGTCAAGGGTAGACCAAGCAATGGACGTCTTGCGGACAGACCACTCTGCTGTAAACGGCGTCGAATGGTACGCGCATACACTGAATGATGCGTTACAGACTCAATGTGCTGTGCTATGGTTCGTGATGTGACTGAGCGATCCGTCACTACCATGCGCACAATTTGCCTGTCCTCACGTTAAGTGGTGAACTGAGGTGGATGCGATCGAACACGTCGATTCGTCGTACCCTCCTGCATCCAACGGTCACATATCCGTATTACAGTTGTTTGATTTCGTCCAACATGACTACCGATTTCCCTGAAAGATAATCAACAATCTCGGTGGCCACTATCCTTCCTCTGTCGAACTCGGATACTTGATCAAAAGCTGATCGCTGTTTTCTGCGAGACATCACTGATCGTTTTTTTGTAAAACCTAAGAAAAACACAATTGCCGAACTTGAAATCGTCGAAATCTCCAAGCCTTAAATAGCGCTTTGAGGTGGCGCCACAGACGTGCGTGATGTGTGTCTGCGCTGAAATTCTAATCATTTGCATAACTCTCCTCCGCTAATGCATATTGTAAATTTCATGTTATTTCCGTGCTTCCTTCAGGGTGTTGCATTTACGGTGGCTAGCAGTGTATATATATACATAGTGTAAATGGGGCATCACCACATTGGAGTTTGGAATTGAGAAAATGTTCCCCGTTGAGATGGACTGAAAGAGGTCCAATACAGTGGCCTCCTAGATAACACCTTTTAATTTCTTCTTGTAAGAAACACGCGAAAAAAATTAATTACTAATCTTCAATTCGTAACACCGATTGATTGATAAGACTAATTACAGTGGACATTCAGAATGCTGATCCTGCAAAGCTTCGCAGAAAGTGGCCAGAAATCTCGCATAGACTCGAAGTTTTGGACGCAACTCATAGTGTCCCACTGAAAACGTTCAATAAAGCGTTGATGCTTCTTTATGGAATATAAAAATACTGCAATGAATTTATTTTCTCGTTTGTAATTAACATTTGATTGTGTAGTCATTTTTTCAAGCACCCTGTATTTCCTCTTACTAACACGCTTAATATTTTTATCAAATTACCATAGACAAAATTAAAATAGCGGTATCGGCTAAAGTTTGCTTATTATCAGTATGCCATTTTAATTAGAAAATAACACAAAGAAAAAGAAGACTGAAAATGTTTTCTTGACAATACCATTTTCATTTTAAATAAATATTTCAACTAAAATTTTGACTATGGGTTTTATTACTTTATTATGCTTAAACAGTTATGCAACTATGTTATAAGATGGTGACATTTCGAAGTAGTTTAAAATGAATCACAAAATATTTTACAAATTTACTACGTGCATTGAAAATTGAAAGAGATTCATTCAATGTATATTCATTCCTTCCTTTAATTTTTTTTTTGAACCAACTCGAATTCCTAAATTTAAAACGAATCTAGGAGAGCGTTTTACTTATTTAAATTCGGTATAAGAAAAAAGTTATCTTGACAATATCGCTTATGTTCCTAATCCTTTCTGCATTTACGATACTGTACTTTTAAAATGCGGGCTCATTTGTTCTTAAAATTTCCAAAGGTATTTCCTTGATGTGAAATTCACTTTTAGAAATAAAAAAAGTATCCATAATATACTGAATTTTTGAAGAAATGGGTCATATTCTAAGAAACGAACATTATTTTTCCTTTCAGCATTTTTTCCAGTAATGCAAGTTAAAAACAAAACCTAATTTCACTTTCATCTCACATCCCTCTATAAATACCCAAGGAAACTAAAATTATGTTTATTGCCGAGTAGATACAATGAGCTTAAAGAATGTTTTGAAAGAAATTCAAAGAATGCAAAACAGAAATTTATTCGGAATACATCAATAACAGCATTCTTTACAATACTCGTTCCTTTTGAATATTCTATTCGAATAATAATTCGAATTCTTGGACCCTTTATGTTATTGCACAAATAGTAATTTATTTTTAAAGTACCCCGATAGAATTCTTGTTCTTTTCTTCTTTTGACCATTATTATTTGAGAAATAGACAAGTTTTTTCTTATTCTTCTCTTTTAAGAAAAAAACTTTAGGTAAAATGCATTTCAGTAATTCTTATTGTGAATAAATTCAAAACTACTTTTTCAAACTTTCATTTTTAAGTTTCGAAAGAAAGGTAATTCCACATTTGTAAAAAGTACAACTTTTTTTATAAAAGGATTGATAATTCATCAGATTTTATTTTATGAAATAATGTTTTGATAGTATTTGTGACGTTGTTTCTTGGTAATATAAGCACATGAATGAATCATAGAAGTTGATAATAAATTATATGAGAACTTGTAACATATTTACAGAAGTAAAGTTTTCTACATTTATTCATCCTACCTTCCTTAGTGGCTCGACAGCCCAGGGAGCGTCTTAGCCTTCTCAAGAATCCTTTTTCAGCACAGCCTTCTTCCTGCTAGTGTTCTCTGATTCTTAGTTCTCAAAACTAGATCTTTTTCTAGGCCATCAGTCCATCTAAGATTTGGCCTGCCCTTTCTTCGTGTGCCAATTGGTTGAGCATTGAAGACTTTTTTAGTGGTGTTGTCTTCATTCATTCTGACAACCTGGCCTGCCCATTTAATTCGTTGTATTTTGATGAAGTTAAATATGTCATATTCTTTATATGATTGATAGAGCTCGAATTTGATCTTCGCAACATTCCATTTTCCTAAATTCTTCCAAAAATAAATCTTAAAAGCTTCCTTTCGTAGATACTTATCATGTTCTTATCTGTTCGAGACTTGGACCAAGTTTCACATGCTTAAGTTCATACTGATCTTAAAAGACTTTCATACAATAGAACCTTTGCTTTTCTTTTTATTAAACTCGAATTCATATATTTTCGTATTCCATTAAGACTTCTATTAGCCATATTAATTCTCTTTTGGATTTCAGTAGTACAGTTGTTTCTATTATTATTTTCCGAATCTAAATAAGTGAAACTGTCAACAACTTCAAACATTATACGCTTCAATGTAGTGGGAATTGTTAAAACATGATTTAGTGCAAGGCTTGGTCTATTTCTCATTGATTTTCAATCCATCCTGAGGGTCTCTTTCTCTAAAATAAGAAGGCTTGTCTTAGTACGGTAAGTGTTCGAGCAATGATATTAATGTCATCACCAGAGGCCAACAACTATATTGATTTATTAAAGATATTTCCTCTGGTATTGATATACATATTGGAGTCTCTAAACTTTTTTCTAATGCTAGATTAAAGAGAAGACACGCATCTCTCTGTCGAATGTCATTTTTTTATTTCTAATGAGTACATTTATTCATAAATTACAAATATTTTTCTTTGATGATTATATCGCAAAAAGGTTGCGGTTGCAATCTCAATTTCCCGAAGACATTACTAACCATTCTTACATCAGGAGGTTTAATTTAATCTTTATCAACGTCACACTTTAGAGCAACATGAAGGTATTATTGTGATAGATTTTTCAATTTTGAGCTCCTTCAAATGATAAGGACAACCCCTGATCTATCACTCCACTCTCCCCTTCTCAGTTTGAGGATCTTGCGGCTCGATAAATTTAATGTGCATCGACCTCTCAGTATAGGGTCTCATCTTATTCCAAACACTCAATTGGTCAGAAACAACATTAGCCTTGAGTTCAAGACCATAACCACTTGAACATGATGGCCATACCGGGAGCTTGAAAGTAAGAAAAAGGAATACCAAAAAAATCAAGTTCGTTCAATCATTTGGCCGTGTTTCAAATCACACCTGCATGTAGCCAATCGCCTAACTGCATTGAACACTTTTATTTTTATTGAAAATGACAAAAACAGACATTAATAGAATTTTAATTATTTTTTCAAATATATAAACTACTTAAAATAGATTTACGTGTACTCTACTCTCATCGGCTTGGTTAAGTGAAACAGGTAAGAAACGTAACATAGTTACAATCGTGATCGAAAAAGTCAAAATTCAACTGCAACAAAAGTGCAAAAAACAAAACTGTAAACACAAATCATGTTGCTCAGATTAAAATATAAAAACTTTGAAGGAATAATGTTTTACGTGGATTTATTTGTCAAACATTATTAATACTGCTACAAATTACAAATAAACAAATAAATTTAGCTATACATATGTATAATGTTAATGAAAATATGTAATAATCTCTAAAAAACTACATGGAGAATAATTTATCATATTCTTAGATAGATGACATGTCATAATACGTCACATATCCCCAGAGCTAACGTGAATCATTTAAAAATTGTGTTTTAAAAAAACGATTTTCAGAAAACTCTCGTTTGGACGTTAATCAAACAAGAACACAGAAACTCTTTCTTTCATTAATATAAACAACATTGATAAAATTTACAAAACAACAATTGATTTCTGAATGAAACCGTTTGGAAAGAATATGAAGTGTGTGCAACGCGCGTAACTTACACCCTTAGTTGTTTACCCATCACTATTTCCTTAACTTTTCTCGTATTCTAACAATTTATATAAATACTGAATTTGGAGAGAAAAAAGAATGACTTTCGTAAAAAGACAATCCTGTTTTTTCCCTAAATTGTTGCTCACTCGAATTTCAGTTTCATTGGATTTCTTCATCTTTCTTCGCTAAGCCTAGATCCTTAATCCTACCGCTTCGAGAAAAAATTCCATGTAATTCACATTTGGCCTACATTGAATTGGTCCGAAATTTCTCTAACTTAATGGAACACAGAGAAAAAAAACCATGACCTTAACAGATGAATTTTTCTTTTTAGCGTTTACTTTATTTGTTTTCTGAAGTTTTTTTTTCAGACATTCCATTTTTTCATTTTTGTTTGATGGAATATTGTTGCTTTTTGAAATAGAACTTAAGTAATCTTTTATATAGTTTTAGAAAATTTTATCGATAAGGATTGACTTAAGAATGCAATACTTGTATTCGTGTTCTTAGCAAAAAGTATGTTAATGAAATATAATTTTCAGAAACTTTAAGACAGAGGTTCCCAAACTTTTTGAAGTGAAAACCTCTTTAGCCGCGTTGCGCACTTTTTGGTAGGGGAAAATCTTACGGGTTCGCGTCACCGACATGCTCATGACTGGCGCATGCGCAGTGTGCTATGCGCCTTAGACACTTTTTGGATGGCTTCCGACTTTAATTTTCCTAAATAGTTTTTTGTTTCAAAATTTAATATTTCGAAATCATTATTTATTAATTTAAATTGTCAAAAATAAAATATGCTTTGCTATTTTTTGCAAAATGATTATCTATAATTTTATATCATTCCATTTTATTATTAGAAATTTACGAAAAAATATTGTCATGGAATTAGGGTTTCTGAGCAAGAGAATTTTGTTAGTCAGAAGTTGCATAAAATGACAGCTGATGACACTGGTTGATTGCCTTACGAATTAATTTCAGTTCTCAACGACCTTACATGATAACAAAGAACATAGATGTTGCAGACGGATTACCAAATGGCACTGTAGGCAATTTGTGTTACGTAGACAGAGATGAAAATCACATGACATCATAAGAATTTGGATGAAATTTCCAAAACTATGTGGACGAAAACGAGCTACAAAATCTAGGAATCTTAGTGTCCACCTTAATCTTGAGGCCGCAGTAGCCAAGTGGTCTAGACATCGGATCATGGCTAGCTTGCCATGAGTTCGATCCCAGTCCCCCCGCCGTGTAGGGGGTAAATGAACGTTAAATCTGTCGAGAGCTCAAACGACCCCCGTTGGTGTGGTGTGGTAGTTAGGAGAGGGGGTGCCAGCTCAGGTGTCGTCCGCGTCACTTGACCATGGTTCAAAATTATGCGGACCGTCGCCAAAAGCCCTCATGTAGCTAAAACAATATGACGTTAATATTCACTCACTCACTCAGCTTAATCTTGACGATGATGATGTGCCAATCACTCCTCAGACATCATCCATACCACTCAATAACAATAAAACCATAATAGCGAAACGAAAACTTCCACTTATTTCTGCTTTGGCAATGACTATTCACATATCACAGGGAGGTACTTATGATGCTATTGTCTACGAATATGATCACAAACATCCTAGAGAATCAGTATGCTTAGCTTTAACAAAAGTAACGAGGATTCAAGGTTGATTTTTGGTTACTCAAGAAAATATTAGCAGCAGCTGGAAATTTTGGATTGGTAGAACAGGAACACCTCTAATGCTTCAGAAACAGATAAACATCATAAAAGATCAAAAAGTCATCGAGAGGATCTAACGTTTGAATTGAAAAGAATACAAAACAATACACTACAAACGGCACCAAAACTTTTCTAGAATTATCTCCAACAAGAAAGGATTATCGATATTTTCATTAAATTGCCAAAGTTTGCATGCGCATGCAGGTGACCTAAAAATGATGCTATCGTAAAAAAGTCAAATGTTCTGCTTTTGTCAGAAATTCGTATGAAAAACGAAGAACCACTTGATATTCCGAATTTCAACTTTGTTGAAAGTTATAAAAGACTTTAAGTTCCAACAGCAGGCGTAGCTATTTATCACAATAGTCAAGATACGTCGCACTTCATTACTTCACATATGGACATACATTCTAAATTCACTAGAAACATTGTTGTTAATGTTTCTGATATAGGCGAAATATGCGTTGCTCGTTGCGATTCCGAGAATGGGTAATACATATTAATGGTTGCCATTTATATTTCGCCTGGAAAATCTATGACACAGATACTACAATTTTTACTCGAAAATTTGATAATTTATACAAAAGAAGGTTCTTAAATACTCGAAAAAAGATTTGGCGAAAAATCTGATAATGTACCGATGATTTTACGTGGAGACTTCAATATTAACTTTGCAGATGATAAAAATCTACCACTAATTGAATTTCTAAATGAAACACTTAATTTAAAGATGTCCAATGATCGAAAACTCAGCACTACAAAATATAAAACGAAGGTCGATGCGGTTTTTACACGCGATACTTAGATAAATTTGAATCAAACATTTTCCTTTCTTACTTTAGTTACCATAAGCCTATTGTATCTTTTTTTTAGAACAAAATGATAAATTGAAAGTATAAAAAGTCTAAGTATTGTTGAAATGAATGATGACAATGATGCAAACAATTAAAATAATGTTAAAAATCAAGTACATTGAAATTTAAGTAAATAAAAATACTATCCATAAATAATATGATAGTATATTAATTGTTATTTCAATTGAATTGTATTTATAATTTGTCATGATCTTGTATAACCCGTAATATATTTGAATAATAAAAAACCATATAAACATGCATATAATTGTTGCTCGAAGTGTCAATAGATGTGAAAACCAGATTGATGTTGATAATTTTAATTCAAACATTATGAAATTTCAAATTTTAATGCTAAAAGTTCTAAGTGTTCACTTCTATCGGCAGTCTCTATAACTGCCATTTTTTTTTTCTCGTAGACCCCTTGCCATGTTTTTCGGTTTTGGTTACCTAATACTAAGTTTTGGCAAATTTATCAACTTAAATGTTTTTTGACAGCTGGTATAGCACTACTTACTTTAAAATTTTTATGTACTGTATTTAAGTAAAGTGTTTAAAACTTTAGAAACACACATGTGAATTAATTAAATTAAAATTTAATTAATATTTGAAATAATTGCTACATAAAATAACAAATGTTTTAATGGGTGGGATGAATCTGTTGCTTCAATAACAAACGTTCAACATTTGGCTTTAATCTTTTCAGGTTTAACCCTAAATCTCCTCGGTTAGCAGTATCCAATCTTTCTTTTTTTCTTTCTGTTTTTAATTTGGAGATTGGCGAGCACTCTAAAACTTCTCCTCTCTGGGAAAAGCAATTAAAAACTTTCTTGAGATGTTCCATAATTTGGGATAAATAACAGGTACATCTTTTTAAAGCCAAAATTACTGACATTCGTTTCTAGACTTTACTTTAAGATCTTCGTTAGGGCTATTAAAATCGGTTCCTTTTGTAATCAAAACATTTTTAATGTGACAACATGAATTCATTATCCACTGTGATATTACCATAGTCAAAGCATTCTCAAACCTAATTTCAAAACCTGAATAAAAGGCATTTAAATGTTGAACATAGGTTAAAACGTCATTTTTCTGGCAAATTGACTGTTACATATTGAGAACCTGTTAAACTTCGCGACGTCCAGTTTTATATTCCTTTAGCTTGATTCTGGCAAGAAACATTGAAATGATGGTCTTTTTATTAAAAATTATACTGTCTCCTTCTATCTGCAAATTAACCCCTGAGAATTCAGTAAATAAAGCTGTTAAAAGGTAAATCTGGTTTTTACACTTGATTAAATTTTCTTTTAAAA
>BMAO01023095.1:0-23048 GCA_019973975.1 Trichonephila clavata | reverse complement strand
TTGGAAATGCCGTTGAAAGGGTTTAAAGCATAGGGATCGAGCCTCATAATCCTCTTGTGTTTAACGAATATGACCATGCTGCGGTAAAAACTACTAACCATGCTGCTGTTGGCGGATGAAACTGAGAATAATAGTGCTAATCCTCAGACCCCGGTAATAGAAAACCAACATATAAACCCCAGAAAAACCAGAACTTATGGAAAATGCTGATTTCAATGCACCAAGAGCCAGTTAATGTGTTTTTTTCAAACCATGCTTAAAGCAACACAATGTGAGAAAAAAAGGAAAAGCAAAAACTGAGCTCAAGCATTCGTACAAGCACACCCATCAAAGAAATGTTAGAACAAAGCGAAAAGCAGAAGGAAGAACAGGAAATTTAAAAACAGAGGAAAAAAGCTCGTGAAGCTAAAAAGGGAGTAAAAAACTGAAACTGTTCCTGTAGGTCTAAGTCTATAAAATCCAGGTCAAACATTCTAGTTGTATCAACTTCAAAAGATGGTGTTATATGATGTCCTGCTTGTGAAGAGGAACCCTCCAACAGAAGAATGGATCCAGTGCTGTAAATGCCAAGAGTGTTGGCATGAGGAATGTTCCAATTATAAAAATGGCATTTTTATTTGTGACTATTATTAGGTACACAACTAAACACTTCAACATTACGTTACAATGCATTACGATTAGTTTGATACTTTGTAAGATGCAAAAATACAGTTATCATTTGTTAAACCATGTAACACATTCAAAAGATAAAATATGTTCAACCTTTTTCAATGTCGCCATCTTGCCCCAAGTACTGGGGCAAGATGACGATTTGTTAAGGGTATGAAAAATAAAATTATCATTTGCTTCTTTTATTAGAAAAATTAAATGGTAATATATTTTAATACTACAAAGGACTACTCTAACAGTTCATGTAAAATTGATTTTACTACCCTTAAAAATAAATTAATAAACAACAAAAAAACTGTTAACGTCGTCATCTTGCCCCGGTCTCTCCTACACGTTTATACTTATCTGTACGTGTTTATCCACAGTTCTTAATTTTTTTTAATCATTGCATTCAGTTGTGTTCTCTCTTCTGTATATAAGTTAGGATAAGAATGTAAGGTAACATTAATGTGTTGGAATTTTATGTTAAATCTTATTCTACAACTTTTCTTTGTATAAATGTTAACCCTCTATGTATTAAACTTAAACTTCTGCTCACTTTTTTTTTTAAATGAAGTTTCTTGATGTGCTCGAGTAATGTTTTTTCCAGAAGACTACCTCCGTGGTTATAAGATTTTGCTAAGTCCTCTAGAAGCAAAAAAAGGGAGAAAAAAATGCAATCGCTTGAAATGAAAGAACATTTCTGAATCACTGGATATCAACGGAAGGCGAGAAATGAATGTATTTTCACCTGGCGGCATCTTGAGATGATGATTGTCTCTATTATGTTCGGTAATAGTTTCTTCACATAGTGAGCCTTGTTCCATTGCACAATTTTGGAGATTGATGCTACTTAATAACAAGTTTGATAAGCTACTGATGGATAAGCTATGTCCTTCTGGCCATATGTAGTCTACACAGAAGTTTTCTATCTATCCCGTTACAGATATTAAGACAATAGTATAAAAAAATTTTATTTTAGGGAGGGAAAGGGCTTGAAAAATCTTTTGTGGATATGTATTTAATTTTTTACATGTGCAAAATTTTCATTAAAAGCTTGAATATCGCTTGCACATCTATATATATATATATATATATAAATGGATGTTTGTATACATGAAACCACTTCACTCCAACACCGTTCAACAGATCACTATGAAAAATAGCATGCATATGTATTTTTTGTGAAAAAGGTATTTGTGCTATCCTCTTTGTTTCAGCTCCCCACTAGGTGGCGCTACAGAAAAGCAAATGCTTCGCCGTTCAATCAATCGCCAATTTGCCAACGTGGTCGCCAAATTCATGTCAAATTGGCTCTATCACGAACATTTCACTACGTTTCCATTGAATCGCCATTATTATGTAAAAAACGGCAAAAAAACAAAATTTTGGTGACAGTAGCAACAGTAAAAATAATTTTCCTTCCAATTTCATTCATTCTTAGCTTTGTAGGAATTACTATTTGTCTTTTATTATACTATATATATCTGATCCCTATTACAAAAATAAATTTCTTTTCAAACAATTAGACTTATTAATTTTGCAATTTGTGTACTGTAACTGTATGAATAACATTAATGTTCTTCATTTTTATAAATAAGAGGATTAAAATCAGTCGCAATGTCAACTTCCCAAACATTCCCAGAGGCTTTGTACAAAAACCGAAAAGGGATCGAAAAAACAATTTAGATGGTAAAAAAGAAAGAAAGAAACAATTATGGGCACAACTTTCAGAGGAACACTTTCTTCAAACCAACTTCGGTCCTGAGGGAGACTCTTCTACTTCGTTACTTTGACTTCAATGTTTAGAGACCGTTACGTTTAATTTAGAGGATACATCCTTTTGTCCTGTTTAGGAAGGGTTCTGAAGGACAATAAGAGTAGGGTTTTAGGCTAAACCATCAGTAGTTTCTAACTTAGAAGCAAAAATGAGCCAGATTAAACTTTGTCAGGGAAAAAATTTTCCCTTACATTATTGACAATTTTATGAGTAATAATATGAATAAAACAAATCTTCCATTTAAGATACATGTTATTGCATGTTTCAAAGAGTCCGTATCTTAATACAGTCTGAATCTTAATTTTATGAAATTCTGATTTGCGAATTTCTCCATTTTGCAAATATTTTCCTGGAACTAAAAGCACTTATACTATTATCTTTATAAAATAACCTCCAAATAGAGAAATGCATTTCCTATTTAACACGTTGAAATGACCCAGTTTGATCAAAGAACATGTTTTGAACTTTTTATTTTGTAAAAAATTTACACTCCTTATTTCCTGTAACAAGGCTAGATGTGTGGGAGGAACTAAATGATCAGACGACATGATGAACTCAAATTATTTATTTATCTCTATATTCAACACAGACACAAATAACACTCTAATTAAGATAAATTTGATCAATTTGAGGACGAAGGTGAGACAAGATGGTGTGGTGATAATATATAGAATCATGCAAATCTATCCTTACAATAACTTATACAAAGCTTGTTTTAATTTAGAAGCGCGCTAATAATGTAACTTTCTAACTTCTACTCGAAATAAGATCACAGTACCTGAACTCTTGCAATCCTTTTAATCTTTTAGACGTGGCCTTAAACACTTCTCCAATAGTGGAACTAAGCACTTTTCGAATTTCCAACTTCTCGCTTCGTACATTGTTTACGTATATGTACTACTACCGGATTGCTAGCTTCTCATCTATTCACTTCACATCCAAGCTACCCTCACTTCACTAACCTTTGTTTCTCCTTTCACTAACTCTCAAGACTCGCGAATACAGAATAAATAGATTAAACTTAATTTGCATAATCCCGCTTCCTTTCCTCGGAGAAAGTTAGTTGAAAGAATGACGGCCGAAAAGGAATCCCCAAGGAGTTAGTTGAAGGAACCGTATAGATCTGGCAGAATTTTATTGAATAGAACAATCTTTTGGTTTTTGAAACACATATATTACGTTGTTCCTATATTACATAGGGGCAGAGTTACAATAAAGTACACAAAGTTCGAAAAACCGGAAGTGGGTCTTGAATCTGCCAGAAATGGGCATTTAAATTGCTTAAAATCTGTCGTGGCGAGTCTGATAACTCAAAATGTTACGAATACAATTCTATGAAACTTTTTGCTCCTGATATTTGTATTATTTTCCAGGGAATGTACTAAAATAAAACTTACTGTATGAATAGCTTTTGAGTTACGGCCTATTCTTTCAATAACAGCCTCGCAATACGTCACATTCCTTATAATATTTATTCACTCAGCTCTAAAATGTTTATATTTTAATAAAATATTAAATTTTTTCTACATTCTCTAGATAAATGTATCAAACTTGTTTTAGTAATACTTGATATAAATTTATTACTTTTTTTTCTGTAATTGTTTTGAAGTTTTTCAAAAATATTGCTAAAATTTCACTTATAATTGGGATTTTTGTAAAATTTAGATAATTTATTTTAAATGTTGTTGGCTAAGTATTAATATTTATTGGTATTGATCCCTGAAAAGTATTTATAATGTTTTAGTATTCTATTTTTAAAAAAAGTTATTTAAACATGCTTTTTCTCTGTGATTCGATTTTTTTCATACCTACTTTTAAAATCGTTTTGGACTTCAAATTATTCTCTCTTTGAACACATTTTATGGTGATAAATGACCTTGAACTTACTTTACCAAGTGCCTAACTCACCTAGAGCAATAAAATTGCCGTTAATTTTCAAACAGAAGAGCTCAAATAAAATTAACAGATTTTATCAGTAATTACCAGTAAATGTAAGGACGCCTGCGGTAGTGTATGCGTAAAATTACTGGTTATAAAATAATGTATGTTTAAAATTACTTGTAAGCTTATAATTATAAAAGTTCACTAAACATTTCCTCAATTTAAAACTATTTTTAAAGGTTAAAATACAGTGTATCCCAGGACAATGCTTTTTCTTCTTCTTGTTTTCCTCGCAGATTTCTTTTTGATGGGTAAGATATATAAAATAAATCAATATTAATTTACAAAAAGGATGTAAATAATAATTTTTGATAATGATCTGTAGTGTTTTTGAATTTAAAAAATTTTTATGTGGTTTCTAAAGCATATTAAAAGGTAAATTTCTATTTAACGAATTTTCCACGGGATTTAGGGACTACTTTCTGTACTTATACCAGACGCGTACTTTGGAACATGCAATATAAGTTAATGATCGAAAAAAAATATTAAAACAAGGTATTTTGCTTATAAGCTCTTTTTATACAAATAAATCTATTTACACATCATTAAATGATGGAGAAATTTTTTAATTAGAAATTAAATCATAAAATGCAAAATAAAATTTACTTTACTTGTGTCAAAACCTTGCAATGCCCCTATAATGTTACGCCATACAAATCCAATAACATTGAATCAGTCAGTTGTGTAATTCAACACACAAATTGGAATAATTATAAAATTGTCACCGTTATTGTTATCCTTTTTTTATTATGTATTTTTATTTTATTTATTAACTAATTAAACATGTTAAAGTACGCTGAGTTTCTAAAATTCGCTTCTTCACTTTTTCTGATTAGTCGTTCTACTCTTCTCTGTTTTTGTATATTGTGACAACTATATTTTAACATAAATTTATTTTATCTTTAGATTTTTCAAATTTTTGATTAAAAGTTTACAAACAACAGTTTTTTACATATTATTCTTAAGGCATTAGAGACACTAAGTTGGGAGGCCCATTTTTCAAAAATTGATTTTCAGAAGAATTTTACTGTTTTAAAGAGCATAAATAAATTTAAAGAGAGTTATAATTATTAAATAAATAACATAACCCTTTGGTTTTGAAAAAAAAGTATTATTTTTGTGAAATTTTAGCAAAATCTTCAAAGTTAAGAAAAAAACCATAAATAAAAGTGTATTGGATATAATGCAATTTTAATTTCATTGATGCACTTCTTGTTCCATTTAAAGAGTATCGAACCTCAAGATAAAAATTATTTAAAGAAAAAAAAATTTATAATCATTTAAATTTAATGTTAATAATTTTTCGTCAAAATTACTGTACGTTCTAAGTTAAAAATGGCTGTAAATTGTGATTAAATGTAACTATGTTAAGACTTGAGGTTTCTTACACTTTAAAGGGATCATGATATATGTGTTATAAATTTCACTGAATTTGATTAGATTTTCTTGGAGATATATCCCATTTTTCGTGCACAAATTATCCTGAAAATTTCATTCTTCAAAAAATACATTAAAAAATATTCTTATAAGTTAGATAAAGTAAATGCTGTAAAAGCAACATAAAAAGCTCTCTAGTTTCATACATTATTGATACTTCCGCAATATTTATACTTCTTTTTTTTTTCTAATTGGCCTAACATCAACACCTAAAAATCACTCTTTCAACCTTGTCAGATACCTTAAAATAAGTTACAATTTTCATAAATACCCAAGTAATCTTTACATCTAATTAAAATACTAACAATAATATAATTTCAACTTTCGTTATTTCGATTTTCATGAAAAATAATTCCTTCTTATTTTTCATTGCTGCTTATTTAAAAATTTTCTTAAGATTAAAAATATTTGCATCGAATTTAATTATTGTATTTAAAAGGTAAGTTAAATTTTAAGAATAAAAATGTAAATTCTCTGATAAGTAACACAATTTTTTTAAGAATAAAATCCTTGCTTGAATATGAAAGTAATTTTTTTTACCTAATTTCTGTTTATTATCCTGAAAAATAATCCGCAATGAAAACTTATTTTCAACTAAAAAGTTTTTCCTTTTTAGCTAAATTCAATTTATCTGAGATTAAATTCTATGTTCAAACAAGATATTATCTTAGCTAAGATTACAGAATTCGTATCGCTTTTTAAAGACTCTTAGCATAGGAGATGAAAAAATTAAATACAAAACATCTAGACACAGAGACAGACAGAGAAGATAATTTTCTTCATGCATACAAAAAAAAAATAATAAAGAAATATGTTTTCACTCATGTTCTTCATGTACATTACTTCCTTTATCTTATTTTATTGGTATGGAGTCTGCTCAATCTGGAGTGATTATTGGAAATGTTTATCGCATTTTCCCCATCTATTTCTCCATGTATTTGCTTTGTTTGTGGTTAGAATAGCTCAATGTTTTTTCTACATACATATTTTACGATAATAATTCTGCTTATTAAAAGACGCATGAAATTTTCCAAGGAAAAGTAATCGCAGTAAATGCTTTGGAGATATTTTTTGTTTTGCTAATTTTATTAAAGAAAACAAATTGTTAATTTTTATTATTCATTTCATCAGATGAGAAGAAAATTCCGATTTTTTTCTTTACACAACTAATAAAAGGAAGTGAACATTTTCGAGCTGTTACATGAATGGGAGGATCAAATTTTTGCTGTATTGTATATGATTATGGATTCGAATACCGGTATCCCGGTATACCGTAAGCCATTTGTACAGTTTTGTAATACCTGTGTTTACAAGTTTAATTATCATTTTTTCGGTATATACTAGAATTTTTTTTTCGTCTCCACTATGCGCTCAGAGATCGCCAACGTAGCAAAATAGTATACCTTTTTGTTTTTATGTTCTCCCTAACGGGCAAACTTAATTAAATTGTGAATATAAAGTTGCATCGTACAATCAAGACAAGTGGCAAAATATGTGAATCATCTAAGTAGGTGGGCCAAAACTATCCTATTACAGCTCAGATCGATACTGCACATGGGCAGGATTCGTAGTCCGATATTTGTATCTGAGAAAACTTGGTTGTAGTTGTAAAGAAAATGTGTAATATATTTTGATATTTTTAAATTATTACTTTTGTTTTTCACATTGTACTTTCATATCATACTTAAGGGTTCAAAATATATTTTCCAGATTCATTATATATATATAATCATAAATAATAACCCATAATAATGAATAAGAATAACTTTAAAGAACATGAAAAATCAGTAGATAATACTTCAATCTGGTTTGATTATTTATATGATGAAAAGGATATGGTTGCACGATGTAAAAAATTTTCAAGAATTATTAAAGTGAATTGACGAAGTACAAGCGGATTCCATACACTTTTAAAAACGAAGTATGATTCAAACTTGGTAAAAAGGAAAGAATCTAATTGCGAAGAAGATACAAATTAAAGCATGGTTTCTAACCCTATCCATCAAGGATTTTAGATTAATTTAAAAAAGAAAAGATAATTTGGATGAAATTATAAGTAAAACGGCAGCATTAGATGGTTGTCATTGCTAACAGTACCTAGCGTAGATGCCGAAAGAGCGTTTTCAACATCTGGTAATTTTTGTACAAAATTACATTCAGGCTTAATGTCAGTACAATCGATGCATTATGTTTTTTAAAATAACATTTAAAAAATATGTAATAGTAACACAGACTGAATAGTGATATTTATACTTTTTTGTGATTTAAATAAATAAGATGTTTCTTTACTTTTTGTGATTCTTTATATACTGTGATAATTTATAGATTACAAATTATTCATTGTTGTAACAGACTGTGTTTTTAACTGTAACCGAAAGGATTACATAGTAGCTGTTTTATAACTGTAATTGAAGGGATGACGTAGTGACTGGTTTAGAGAGCTGTGCCGCCCTCAGTCTGTAAGTTTCTAGTTGGATAGTTGGTAGATTAGTTAGTTAGTAAGTGTGAAGACTTGCTGTTGTATGAGGGTGTGTGTTGTTTTATGTAACTCTGTATCTGCTAAGCCACCAAACAATAATAAAATGAGGATTTAAGCCTGCGAGAAAAGTGTTACATTTTGGATATGTCTAATCTATATTGCATTCCACTCATCGGCACGTATGTTAAATTGTGATATTTACACTCTCTAATAATACTGGCAAATGAAACAAAGAAACTCCTGTGTTTTATTTCTTTTTCTAAAATTTCTACTTCCGGGGGGGGGCTATTAAAACCAGTATCCCGGTATTAAGATCTTAAAAATACCGAATACCAGTATTGAACTTTTGGTCCGGTATTGCAATCCCTATATATGATGTAGTAATAAAAGCAACTTTAATATAAGCCAATTCGAATTCTTACATAATTTTAGAATAAAAAAGAACTCATAAGTGACAAAACTAAAGTTTAAGGTAACAGAACACCTTCGAAGAAAATTTTTTGAATTAACCTGAATTTTGCCTGTTAATGCATATTTTATGACCTTATGGGTCTTTAAAATCAGAAAAACACCCAAGTAAAGTCTTATTAGTGCACATTTTTTCTGTGAAAGGGATATTTTATGAAAAAATAAGCAAAAATAAGACTTTACGCAAAACATGATAACTGAAAATAAAATAAATATATTGACATTTTGTAAATTGAATAATATAGCATACAACCTTATCTAGGGAATAGACACTTATTTTGGTAATATAACCATTACGTGAGAAGCTATTGTGTTTCGAGCTTCTTAACGTTGAAATTTTCTTTAAAAGCTATTGTAATTTTCACTTTATTGCTGTATAAAAAAATGTCTACTCAACATAAAATCTTAAGAGAGGTCTTATTCCCTGTATTAGTATTTAAAAAACATATATATTAAATTTTTATTTCATCCAAGCATAACTTTTTGAGATATTGTGTTTTGCGGTAAGAAAAAATGTAAAAAAACTCATTTTGAGAAAACGACAAAAATAACATTAAACTAATCTGATTACAAGAAAAACACTTACTTTCTTATTAAAATGCACCAGATTTATAATTCTCTCCATCTTTAACTTCTAAAACAATATTTTTTTTTCTTTTTAAGGGCTCTTAAAATTTTCCTATGTTTCTTTGTTTTGGGGTCTGCGTTATGAATCGATTCACGGATTCTGCATTTATCTAAATGTTTATATCCCCGTAAGGTAAACACCCCAGAATTTTCAATATTCATCTTATTAAAAACTTTGAGGCACCCATTTAATCCCTCATTGAGATGTATAACAGCATCATACGACCCAAATTTAATTGTTTTGAGCGAAACAAATACTTCTTTCGGAACTTTTTGCCAGACTATTCCGTTAAAACACTCATTTGCATTTTGCGTGCGTCCATGTAAGCACTTACTTAATATCTGTTTGTCGCATAGTTCTAAATATACTGGTTTAATTTTATTTAAAACATCATTTGATAAACCAGCATATTTTGTGGTAAATTTTGTTCCATTTGCCCCCCCCCCCCGCTGAAAATAACACCAGCTGTCTTTCCCTATTGGGCACTGACCATGCATCGGTTTCTTATAACTTGATGCACAGTGATATAACGCAGCAATTACATTTTGCTGCATGGCATTTAAGTTACCGACATTACTGCGTACAGCAATTCCGTAGTAATTTTGAAGTCGGTCGATAAAATTATCAGTTAATTTGTCTTTACCAGACAGTCCTTTAGTTTTTGTTTTTAACTTTCTTAGACACGAGCCCACTCTCTTTTGTACATGGCCAATGCACTCAAACTTTGTCACACTGTTCATTCCATAAGTGTCTTTCACACTCATGAAAGCTTTTGAATCACCATCCCCGTAATATTGCGTGTATTGAAGTCTGCTGTTTTTTTCTGAACGAAGAAATATTCGTGAATTTCCATTTTTGACGAAGATCCCGTGAAGTTACACTGACATATGTGGTCGGCTTTTGACGACTCATATTCAGAGTTTCTTGGCATAGTCTGAAGTCTCTTACATGTAGGACAGTAGGACGACATAACTTCTACGTCTAACACTTTACCAGTATCAACTGATATTGCAGCAACACAACCATTCATAGACGTATAGCCTCTACGCTGCCATGTGCCATCCACAAATATGCCACATTTTACAAAATCAGATGAAAAATTTTCTTTTATATCCACAATTTCAGTAGCAGCTTTTTTCATGGATTCCTCAGCTACTTCCTGAACCACTTTTAAAAGCTTTGCTTCCTGATTTTTGAAAGCAGTTTTTGTCTCTCAGTCGAGGCAAATTTAATGTTGAGCATAATTTAAATGCACCAGAAAAACCCTTGCCTATCTGCCGCATACCATATACTAGCCTGGTATTTATGACTGGTGCATTTACAACTTTTTTTGATGAAGCAAATGCAAAGAAAAAGTCCCAGCATTTACATTTTAGTGTAAAATGAGAGCATAATCCATACATGGAATCCTCAAAAAGCTCTACTTTTTCAGCAAAACATTTTGGGCAGCAAAGTTGAGAAAATGCATCCACAATAAGCTCAAGATCAATGATTCTGTTACCAAACAGAGGACTAGGCATTTCTTCTGCAGTTGACATACTCTCATTTCCCAATTTTGAAGAACTAGCAGTGCATTCAGGAACAGGTGTTGAATTGCTGTTATTTTCGGAAATTTTTGTGTATTTATTTCCAAAAAATTGTCTCTTACGCTTTCTAGCAATACTTTTAACCATTTTCAAGCAAAAATAAAACAGAATAGAATTATTTTTTAACTTTCTACGCTGTCGATTCTTTCAGTATGAAAATCAAACATATATGTAAACAAAGTCACTAAACAACAAATTTGATGCCAGATTTCCTACATAAAAAAGGAAAAATGTATTTCCAAGTCGATTTATATTTATTCTCAAATATTCTATTTTAATTTCTGACAAAATATTTGTATATTAATTTTCATATTTCATGTCATATACCATGAAAGAGAAACGTAAACAAACAATTTGGGCCACTTCCGGTTAGCAGAAAGGCATTTCCGGTCAGAGAAATTCATGATCAAGTAATATTAAAAAAGCTGTAACTTGGCTTCTAATTAAGCTAGAAACAAAATTTTTACAGATTTAGAAAGATAAAAGATTGAATTTTAATATTTGATCAAAAACGAAAAATCGATATTTTGACCGAAAATTGAGTTTTAAAGGTGTTCTGTTACCTTAAAAAAAGGAACTTTATTTTTTTTTATTTAATTTTGCATTTGCTCATTTCTTGTTACATTAAGCTTTCAAACTTATATTTTAGTTTTTGTATTATAAAGATTTAATTTTTAAAATCCACTCATTAAACTATTCCATGCAATTTTAAGTATATACCTTAAAATTTTATATATCTGTATGTTAAACTGATATGAGTAAAAAATATGTTTCTAGAATTGACATTTAAGAAGTTAGTTTCTCACCGGCGAAACATTGATTTTGTGTAATAGTTTTCTTTATCTCCGTAGTGATAGAAGCTGGCTTTACAAAGATGCATCATTTCATCAGAAATTAATTTTCGCATTGTAGCGGGTCTATTCGCGTGTCTATTACTAATGCTCTTGGGGAAATTCTATTACTTTAAATATTGTTCAATTGAAAACTTTCTCTCGAAGAAGTAGATGCGATCTACGTAAATCATGTCATATATTTAAGAATTAACTTTTAGGTTCGAAAGAGAGAGAGAGAGAAGTTATGAGTTAGATGATAGAAATTAATGATTAACGTAAAGCAATTGAAAGCTAGACGAGAGCGAATCGTTGATTAATTAATTAATATATAAAATTGATAATTGACAGTTCAGTCAGTAAGATATTGGAATTAAAATCAAATTGACCAAAGTCAATTATTTGAGATAGGAGTTACGATTATTACCAAACGTAAGCGATTCTACTTATAAATAAATATTAAATATCTCATCTTTCTCGCTTTGGCTTCAAAACTTTAGATATGTGCATTTCCTTCCCAGGGTTTGTGAGACTCCTAAAAGGATTAATAAATTATATTTGTTTTTATTATAGCTGATGTTCCTCCCAATCATTAACGGATTTCAGGGGAAATCCTTTATAAAATGTTTATCCTATAAACTATAATAATTTCTGCATCAAACAGATTTCTCCTTGTGTTTTTATATCAAAACATTAGTATCCATTTGATTAAATCTTAGCTTTATTTCAATTTACGTTGAACGGGAAAGCAACACAAGTACTATTGGCAACGTATCCCGTAATTTCTCGTAAAGGACGAGGATGATAACTGAACTGGCATCACTCTCACCGATCTTCCACATCATGTTAACGGGAGGATTTCAAGCCTCAACGTACATCAGGCCCTCTATACGGAAAGGTCTTCATTTGTGCTGGAATTTGAACCAACTACTTGTGAACACTGACCACAAGTATGCGACCATGACCACGTGTGGCTACTATGGTCACACATTTGTACTGTAATGACTTCAATTAGCTTATAAAAACAATTTATTACAAGGAAAGATTAACTATAATATTTTTACACTTGTTCCGAGATTGGAATCATAGTCTCTTTCACAGTAAAGATCAGTTCCTCTCGAACATCCAACTTTTAATGAAAATCACGTTAGGTTGACGCTTTTTTATCGGTAAAAAGGCCCAAAATACTTCGGCTTCGCTGGTCAACTATAATCGTGGGTGCGAATGCAGTGCGTCTCTCGCTGTCTATAACTAGAGAGGCCCCGATCGGTTCTCTCTCGGTATCGGTAATAGGAGCCAAAGTCCTTCGCTGGTCGACTATAATCGTAGATGCGAATGCAGTGCGTCTCTCGCTGTCTATAGCTAGAGAGGCCTCTAAACGGTTCTCTCTGGTTCTCCTCCCAAAATCTCACGTCGTGCCTCTTAAAGTCCAGGTTTCTCCTGGTTCCTCTTTTCGGCTCTCCTTTGTCCCTTGTTCGTCGGATCCTCAAACGTGGGAAAATTTTCAACCCATAAAGTCTGCGGGTGGCCCCCTCCAGACACGCCGTCGCCAAGGATGCGTGAGAAACGGAAATTCCACACAGGCTGAGGAATATGTCCACTCTCGGATTCTACGGAATGGTCGTGGGAACAGAGGTCAGAAATCTTGACCACCCATTTAGGCCACTTTTTTTCCAGCAATTAGGGAAAAGAAAGCGGCTACATCACAGTACCATAATATGGCTGTTGTTAAATTATCTTTTGGTGGATTAATTTTACATTTTTAAGCAAATGCATTACTATAATTAATTAATTATATAGGTATCGAATTATTTATAAGAATCAAATATTTAGAGCTTCCCTTATAGCTTCAGAAATGCTCTCATATTTTTCGTGAACTTATTTAAGACTGTTTTCGGTTAATGTTAAAGAATAGGACCAGAATTCGGAACATTTTTTCAGATATAAAAGAAATGGAAAATTAATATGATACTCTGGCTTCACTATCTTTTATAGGGCAGCATTTTCTATCATACATTCCCTTTTTAACCGAGTTGATCCTTTTTTTTTCTGGTATAAAATGTGCTGTGCATTTTTTTCTCCTATATTGTAATGTTAAATGACCTTTCCCTGCACGTATGCAAAGGAAAAAATAAATTATAGTTTAAAAAAACTAAAAAAGACCCTTTTGTAGTTAATCAAACTAAGTTGTAACTTCAGCTTTTAGTCACCAAATCCGGAAATGGGATCTGAAATTAGTTGCCAGATGCGGGATGGGATCTGAAAATAAGAAATCGTTAATCCTGATGATCCTAATCAGGACAAGAAATTATTAAATTATTGTATTGGGGTCATCAGTCCTGGACAAGTGAGCAAAATTTTGAATTAATCTAACCTTTTAAAGTGTGTAAAAATTTAGTTCAAAGAATCCGTTACATACAAGTAAAGCTTATAAAAGGGTGTTAAAAAATATTTAATGAATATTTTTAAATTTTTAATAAAAACTGCATTGTTAACAGATGTATGAGTCGTAATGTTCCAAATTTCCATGAAAATTGAGGTATTTTGCTGTCTGAAAATGGTGCTTCGTATATAGTTAAAGTTCTCGTACTTTTGCCGAAGACGCACAGCCTTAAACCAAATAAAATTCCAAGATAAACTGTATTCTACAATAGTACTACAACAAGATATACACTCAAGAGCCGAAACATTATGATCACCTGTCGATAACGAGTTGTCCCACCTTTGGCACGCAACACAGTTTCAAACCGCCTTGACATGGATGCCACAAGTCCTTGGTAGATGGCCGGAGAGAGATTGTACCAGATGTTTAAGCAACGGTCACGCAAATCCGAGATATTGCGAATTGGGGGCCTTTGAACTCTGAGTTGCCGTCCCATGATATCCCAAATGTGTTCTATCGGATTGAGATCTGGTTAGTTAGGTGGCCAGGACATTAACTGGAATTCAGCATCATGTTCCTGGAACCAATCCAACATAATTTTAGCCTTGTGACCCGGAGCGTTGTCCTGTTGGATCATTCCATTTCCAGCTAGAAAAACAGAGTTCATGTAAGAGTGCAACTGGTCTGCAGTGAACGTTCAGATACCCTGTAGCATTCATGGTCTGCTCTACCACAACCACGGGTCCCAGTGATCGAGTGAGTGAATATTAACGTCCCACTGGTCAGCTACACGAGGGCTTTTGGGAACGGTCCGCGTAATTTTGAACCATGGTCAAGTGACGCGGACGACACCTGCGCTGGCACCCCCTATCCTAACTACCACACCACACCAACGGAAGGACGTTTGAGCTCTCCACAGATTTAACGTGCATCTCTCCCCTACACGGCGGGTCTTCAGTGGTACTGGGAACGAACTCATGAAATGCTAACCACGATCCGATGCCTAGACCACTTGACTACCGCGGCCACCAAGGGTCCCAGAGACACCCAAGAGAACGTCCCCCAAAGCTTAATTCCACCACCACCGGCCTGTGTATGACCTACTGTACATTGAGGGAACAACTGTTTGCCTGGAAGATGGCGTATCCTGACACGGCCATCGGCGTGATGAATGGCAAACCGTGATTCATCTGACCAGGCAACTCTCTCCCACTGATCCATGGACCAGTCGCGATGTTCCCGGACCCAGCGCAGGTGCAGTTGGCGATGACGCTTCGTCACAAAGGCACACGAGTGGGACGTTAGCTGCGCAGCCCCATATTCAACAGTGTCCGCTGAACAGTGTGCTCCGATACTATTCTAACTTGGCTCTGAATTTTATTGGGCTGTCAGCTGAGCCACTGTCTGGCTCTGGTTTTGCTTCACCCTGCGAGACAGTCTCCGACGACCTTTTTCTTTGATAGCGTGTGGACGTCCAACACCATGTCGTCTACTGCTGGTTTCACCGTCATTCATCCACTTTGCATAAGTACTAACAACTGTACATCCCAAACAACCCACGAGTCGTGCAGTTTCGGAAATACTTGTTCCAGACCTTCGAGCCATTATAATCTGCCCTCTATCAAAGTCTCTTAGATCCGCAGCCTTTCCCATCACACACAGAAGTAAGTGAAAGAATTATTCTTCAGACTCTCCAGTAGTTGTTAAATACCCTTCCTCCTAATCACGTGCCTTCCACGCCATCCAGGCGAGTTCATTGCAAAATGTAGGGGTGGTAATAATGTTTTGGCTCTTGAGTGTAGATACTACAATCATACTGGAAATCTAAGCACAAAGTTTGAGCTATGGAATTATTCTCTTTTCCAAATTCTATTTTTAATTAATTAAAGAAATAGTTATCAATTGAACAAAACAGAAAATTGTTTATTTAAGTCCTCTACATAATATTATAATAAAACAATTTTAGCTAAAAAATTATTTATAATAAAATTTAAAATTATTCCGCCAAAACTTATGTTAACAGGGGTTATTTGAATCGTATCCATGGCTCGCAATTTATTACTGAAACTACTAACTGCTTATAAATATCAGTGATTCCCAAAGTGGTCTGTATGGAATTTCAGTGGTCTATGATGACCTGTAAAGGGTTTCCGTCGGCAAAAAAAGAATTTGGAGGTCCATGGGTAAATGGGGATCTACGATAGTGGATCTCATTAAACCAAAACGTGACTTCAATTTTAAGAGAATAATTCATCAAATGGAAACCAGATTTTATGTATTTAGCAGATTTATTTACTAAATTTATTGAGTTTATTTGCAGTCACAAGGTGATATCATAAATTTTATTAAAACAAGAACCATCTTTCCAGCGTTTTTTTTTTCGAAAATTAAGCCAAAGGAGTTTAATATTAGGTTTCCCAGTTTCTCAATTTGTCATAGGCAATCTGTCAGGATATTGACGTTTAATTTAGGTTCAACATTTAAATGCCCCTTATTCAGATTTTGGAACTTAAGTTTGAAAATGTTTTGTCTATGTTAATACCGCAAAAGAAAAAACAAAACACTGGGCGCTACTAAACTATGAGATTTAGGGTTAAACCTGGCAAGATTGATATCATATGCTGAGAATTATTTTTCCTCGATTATTTTATTTAACAGTTATTTAATATATTAATTAAATTTAAACTTAATTAGTATGTGTTTCTTAAGTTTTAAACACCATACTTCGCCACAGTCAGAAAATTTTTTTTAAAGTAAGTATAGTAGTACCAGTTGTTAAAAATACATTTAAGTTGATAAAATTGCAAAAATTCAATATTAAGTAAGCAGGGGTCTACCTAAAACCGGAAAATACGGCAATAGGTCAAGAAGACAAAATTTTGTCTCCTTGTCTGATGTAATTTGATCTCATGTTTTATTTTAAATCTCTAGTTCAACACCAGGGCATATTTCATGCGTTTGCTTACAAAAGTAATAGATGCCAATTATAAATCACAGAATTCAAAAAATCACAGAGTTTAGAAATCACCAATTTTAATTTAACGCAATAAAAATTACATTTCTTCTATTTTAGCCAACAGATTTGAGTTGAAGATTAGTTTAAAAAAGAATAAGTTCAGAAGAAAAAGTTATAAAAACCTACTGATTACAACTTTTTTCTTATATAAAGTTTTTTCTAACCCTTCTCCACCTCTGATGAAGTCCTTCAAGTTCATTTCTTCCTCGTTGTTTGTTTTTTGAACATTTTTTTCTCTGAACTCCGATATTCTTTTCTCTACCCTCAGGAGTTTTGGTACTGACAAAATTGTCAAGGACATATCTAGATGAACGCCCTTCAACTGCTTTTTTTTCTGTTCTTAACAGCCGGAAAGACACAAATTACACATTGCCGCAAATAAAATGGCACGTTTAAAGTCGTTACTATGTTTACTAGTGAACTAGTACTTGAAATTTTAGAGTAATTATTAAAAGAAGGACCTTAAAAAGTAGTTAGTAGTGGATTCATGCTTCAAGCTAAATCACAAAAAGGACTTATTTATTTTTTTTAAATTCTTTTGGAATCAAAATATTTTGTTGCAAAACTAAAGTTATTATTACAAAATATCTTTCTGTAAGAAGTTCAGAAAAAAAACAAAATGTTTCATTTAAAAAATATTTTGCAAGGCATTTTTTTATGAGGGAGAGAAATTTTGTGAAAAGAATAGTCCAACTGTGAATTCAATATATAAACTTCGCTTTATTTGAGCTAATTATTTAAGCTAATTATTTGAATAATTACAAATGTTACATTTCGGAAACTACACCAGAGCTGTTCAACGTACCTCAGCTTTTCTCAAATTGTGGGGCGCGTCCCCCTAGAGGGGCGTGATATACCTATGAAGAGGGCGCAAACTAATTGAAAAGCCTAAAATAAAATATTTGAAATAAGTATTAAGTTGCTGATAGGAAGCAAAACAAAATATATTCTGACAAGAAAAAATACACATTTACACTGATATAATATACTTATAAATGTATCAGCACTTTACAAAGTTTTTGTTAGTTAACTTATACTTAGTTAAAAATAAGTTTAATAATTATTTGTCATCTACAAAATTTAATACTTATCTTGATAGTGTGTAAGGTTTATAATTAAAGTCGTAGTGTGTGTGTGTTTGTGTATGTGTGGTTACAGTACTGTAATATATAAATACATTTTTATTTTGAATTTACACTTTAGAGAAACTTAAATTTTGATTGAATAAATTAAAAATATTTAAAATATTTCTAATTTAAATTTAACAAAAATTTAAAAATCATTAAAAACTGAAAAAGTTTTTTGTAATTAACAATTGAAGAATCCATTTTTTGGTCGATTTTTTATGAAGTGACATTTTTTTAGCTTAGATTTGATTTCTCAAAATATTTTAGTTGGAGAGATTGTGATTATGTTAGATTTTTTAAACGTGTGTGCTATATGGGAATGTTTGAATATGTTGTCTGGCTTATATATGAATTGAACAACAAACTAATGCATTTAGCAAATATCTCTTTCCTTTACAATTATTTTATAATGATTATATAATTTTTTTTCAATATTTTTCGGAAATATTCTTTTTTTCTCTCTATAGGAAACTATAAAATAATGTCGGCATCAATACCCTTTTATTGAATAACTCTTGATGTATATAAATATATTCCTTATAAAACAAAATCTAACTTATTTTGTAGTTAAAACATTAAATCCATTGTGGTTCAATTCATTATATTCAATTCGGAAAGAGGAACATTTTGAAATTATATTACCCAGTGTAATTAATATAAGATTTTTGTAAAAAATGCTGATTATTTTTTAAATTAACATCAGCTAAATTTGCGAAGAGTTTAAAACATAATACATTATATCAATGAAATATATGAAATACTTCTCTGGTGATACAACAATAAGAAGAGATTAATTTAGTAACGTTTCCGTTTTTTGTACTATGTTAATTTTTTCCTTCTTCTTTATTTTTTTTTTAATTTACAGTTGGTTGCTGGGTTTGAAAATTTTTCAATAGAATTAATTTTTCTAATCGAAAATGCTTCACTTTCTTCCCCCATATATGGGGGAACAGCAATTAAATGACTTTCCTTAACATTAAATTTCTTATTTATTTTCATTCTAAGAAGAGAATTAACTTGTATACATAACCAATTAAATATTGAAAAATAAACTGTACTTTTTATGGACTTGTCATTTCAATTTTCAATGTACAAATCTAAACATTCTTAAATGTGGAAACTTCCCCCGATTTACCTTATACAAAAATCGAGGTTGTATTATAAAGTAATAATTTGCGAATAGGTGTTTATATATAGGTTCTCAGAAGCATTTATAAGCAACAGGAAATCTATGAATCAATCAAAATTATATTATAATGAACACATCAAATAGATTTTAGATCCAATTATGTAATTGGTTAAGTAAATTGACTAATGCTGAAGTTTGTTCTTAGTGATGTAAAACAAGATTAACTTTACGGGTTACTTATGCGCATTAAATATTCTATAGATAAAGGCTCACATTTGGCGAAGAATGGACATGAAGATTATTTTGCCGCATCGCATGACCACGGCACCCTTTTATAAGTGTGTTATATATATTGATTGTGATGTTAAATAGAAAAAAGGTATTCATCTCAAAGGAAATGCTTTAAGAATATTTTGATTCAGATGTATAAGAGTTACCCAGACAAAAAAAAAAGAAACGAGTCTTACAGTAGTCGTATATGATGTGTAACATCTTACTTGTTATCATGATAAATACGCAATAGTGACTTTAATCCTGAAAGAAATGAATTGGTTATGACTGGAAATAATTTTCTATCGAATAATTATATCTTTAATGAAAATTTTATTTAATTAACACGAGGAGTAATACAGTTTTTTATCAAAAATATTTATTATTGTTCAATTTGGGGAAGAGTGGAGACAATAGATTTATGAAAAATAAAGTATGACACATATACTTGTGATATCAAAGTATTTAAAAATCGTTGAAAAATGGCGTCAATAACAGTACCACTGTTAGTTTTCGAAACATTTCGATTAGTATTCATTTCGAGCTTGAGTTCATCTTTCAGAAAAGCTATGAGCAGCTCAGCTTCTGGCAAACTGAAGTTAACGTTAAAATCACCACTCAAAATCATGGGAAGCGAGTGATAGTTTTTTTAAAAAAGAGCAGAACCATCTTCGGTATACGGTATACGTACAAAATGAAGGAAATCTGTAATTTTTTTTAACTGTTTGATTCGGAGAAATGTATGAGACCACCTAAATGACAAGACTTGCTGGTATGTGCGGTAGGCGGGAATCTTAATTGCTACTACAGTTAGATCCCCAGACGAGGGTAGTGAAGAGACACCGTCAAGCGCATGCTTAAAAATTAGAAATATTAGAGAAAATCAAAAATACCCGTTTACTTAATTAGTTAGTTTTTTTAATCTAGAAATTTTTTTTAAATCCCAATTAAAAATATTATACTGACAGTGACAGGAATTAAGCTCAAAGTATGAAAATGATAAGCACATAAATATTTATTCAAATAATTCCATATTACTTACTCCTATTTTTTTAAGAAGGATGAGCTTTGCCAGATGCTTACCAGGAAATATAATTATTAATATATAGTTTACACATATATAAATATATCCTCAGAGATTTCACACACAACGAGCCCTGAGACTTTGACATTTGAGCATAAGAATCATAAGTTTATTCTGGATGGAGTCTAATAAGACTAGCTGGTATGTGCGGTAGGCGGGCGTCTTAATTGCTAGTAGAGTTGGACCCCCAGAAGAGGCTAGCGAAGAGACACCCCAAGGCACTGAATTGGTCAAATCAAACAGCGCGCGCTTCCCTCGACTTCCTGTTACGCATTTCCGTCCCTTTTCATGAAATCACTCCAACAAATATCCAGCAACCGAGAGTAAAGATGTTACACATCAAAAGTGGACAAACTGAATAAAAAGAATACCTGTATTGGAATTTAAAATAAATCGCCTTGCACGTTGTAACACAGGTCCCACTCTTTTGATAATATGCCTATGTCTTTACTGTAGAAAGATTATGGTTGACTCTCGAAAAAGTCCTGCACAGCTTCATTCACCTCATCGTACGAATGAAAACGTAAAGTTCTCTTATGTGGAAGGTTTCTGGGAGACAAATCCAAACTGAATGGTGGGTGTTTCAACTCTTTGCAAAGAAATTTTTTAAGGTTGTCTGGGCTTCACGAGAGTCGTTTGAACTGGCATTGTCGTGGAGATATGGTATCGTTTGCCACTTTTCACGAAACCTTTTTCCCCAATAGTTCGAACTAAGTAGTGCTCGCCATAGACTGCCCACGTTCGCTGATAGATGATCACAACCAACTCACTTTCCACAATCAGAAACCATACTATCACTCATTCTTTTATATGGACATATCAATGAATAGTGCGACTTTACCTTCAATCTCTTTCCTCTACCATGAACGGGTTCCATCATTGCACGTCGTATGCGGTGTACACCTCCTACCTACCTCTATATCCATGTCCAGTAGCGGTGTAATAGTTGCAATCATTTAAACAACAATTGCACGTGTTCCTTTTTCATTTGGGCAATCCTTAATATTGTTGCAATTTTGCATGGGTGAAAAACAGCCGACGACTCCATTTAATTGAATAATAAATTTATTATGGCTCTAGGACAAACATGAACTACACGAGCTACTAGGGCTACACGAATACAAATCGGCTCTTTTACACAAAGAACTATTGGAACAGATTTTTTTACAGTAATTGAAAAACACACCCGTTGTAAACATGCTTTATAGCGCTCCAGAAACAGCTATGTAAACAGTTCCACTCGCAGGAACTCAGGTAGATTGTAACTCTGTCTTAACACAACTCTAAACTCGACGGATTGACTTCTGAACTCAGACCTCACGGAAATTTTTAGATAAGGCTGTACCAGTGACTTCTGAAAGGTTTTTTGCCAATATAATTTCTCGCCAAATGTATTGCCATGAGTGACTTAGTACCAAATTAATAACCTTGCTCACAACTTCTAGGGTTCCTAAAAGCTTATTCAAGTTAACGTTTGCAATAGTACTTTCTCTGTAAAACTCTTTTCCCCACAAGCAGTGTATCATTGCAAGGAAAATAACATACTTGGTGTGTTTCACACACACACAATATTTATTTAGTTTTAAAAAAATTAGTACTGCAAAAATGCATATTAATAGAATTACGTAAAGAAACAGTACACTAATCCAAAAGCTAAAAAAAGCTCAACATTTCCATTCACATATACATGAAAGAAATTCAAAAAAATATACGTATGGAAATAAAACCCAGTTAAAACAATAATTATTTTTCAAACATTTAAACTAAGTTCACGTTTTTTTTCTTTTAATGAACGTGATTATTTTTAGATAGAAACAGAAAAAAACACTGAATGCTCTGAATGGACACCAGTACCTGAAAAAAAAATTTAAGTCGTAAATAACAAAGCACATTTTTTTTTTTAAGTTGAATTTTTGGAAGCGAAAAAATCAAACAGAGGAGATTAGTTAGTATAGATTCATCACCGTTTTTGAAAATAAGCTGTAGTGAATCATGTTGAACAAGAAAAGCAAAATAATTAGCGTATTATTTTTTTCGTTTTATTTTTTTTATTCGTTTTTTTTTTCCGTCTTTTTTTTCGCTCTATTTTCAAAAGCGTTTTATTTAAAGTGGAACGGTAATTTATTGTATTTGACAATATAGTTCTCTCGAATGTATGTAAGAAAAAAGATTTTAAAGCATAATATTGAACTGTTTTTAACGAGGTTTGAACTTTTTTATGAATACATAATTAGTTAATTAT
>BMAO01023094.1:0-13063 GCA_019973975.1 Trichonephila clavata | reverse complement strand
ATTATGGAATACAAAATATAATATATTTAGTTATGTAACAAAAATCTCTGAAAAGTTACACTGATTGGCTAAAAGTAATATTGTGACGGATCTATACGCAACTCTACTAATACCTTGGGGATTCTTCTGGAAAAATATTTATTTCAAACCCCTACTTTCGCCGAGTAAGGAAGCGTGATTATGCAAATGAGGTATGTTATACAATTACAGTATTCGTGAGTTGGCGAGGAGTTGGCGAGGAGCTTGCGAGTTAGTTGGTTAGTTGAAGAGTGAAGGATCGTGGAATTATTAAGAGCATTTGGAGTTAATCCATGAAAAGGATTAGAGAGTGGATCAATCGAAAGTGATTAAATTCTGATAAGGATTTCCTGCAAGATTCAAGTGTAGGATCAACTTCATAAAAGTACAGGTATCGTGATACTTGTTTAATTAGAAGTTAGATTATTAATGTGCGACGTAGTTTATATTGAGCATGTTTAAGCTATCGTGGAATAAGTTGAAGGTCCGTATTATTATCCCCGTGTTATTGAATCTCACCTCCGCGCTCTACTATCTGATCAGTTATCTTAATTAGATTGTTATTGTGTCTGATTGATATTTTGGTAACAATAAAATAGTTAGTGTGAAATCATGTCTGTTGATTATTCAGTTTCTCCCACACACCTAGCCGGGTCTGCTTGTAGACAAGGGGTTTCAGATGGAAGCAGGAACCATCCGGCATTACAATATGGATAATTTCATTTTAATTGCCAGAAAATTGCTTATTTTTCTTGAGTTTAAAAAGAACAAACGTGACTTCTTTGAAATATTTATATTAGATAACATCTATACTTTTTTTTTTGTATTTCAATTTAAACACATGAGAAAGCTAATAATGATAATAATGAATCTATTTTTTAGAGAAATTGATGTTTTAATTAATAATTCGTGAAAAACATTTTAGCAACATGAAATTAAATATCATTGTTCTTACTAAACATTTGAATCTTTCCCAGCATTAAATTTTTTTAAGGTATCTGCCTACGTTTGTAAATTAATGTTTGACTGAAATTCAAATTTGTTTGTTTCCTTGCCATTTTGCGTAGGAAAAAAAATCGAGCAGGCGGAAAGAAAATATTTTATAAGATAAGAAAAGAGGAAGATCTACGCTATAAAAATGGTGAATTTTGAAATATCTCACATTAAGCATTATTTTAATATAATAAGAATTAAAACTTTAATGAAGATTGTATTTTTTTTTTGTCAAAGTTATCTTACTTGAAACCTGATACCTCAAAACCTTACGAATGTATTTCTCTCCTGTTTTGTATTACATCTTACTTAAATTATGACACAGGCAATAAACTAAGGATTTAGCACTAAAAGATTCAATAGTTTTTTTATTATTTTTAACAGTTTGTTGTTACCAACACCTTGCATTTTATAAAATTTACTATAAGAAAATGTGAAACGAGTCCTAACTTTTTGGTAAACTTGATTATATTTCAGATTTTAATTAATTGTCTTTATAACTGTGGTAAGTATGTTGTGTAAAAAACTAAATTAAATATATAGTTTCGAAATTAATATAGAGCAGTGCTTCTCAAAACTTTCAAGATTTATGACCCAATTTTCAGTCAAAATTTTCTCTGCGCCCTCCCCCTCCATCCAAACAATAACAATAACTAATGTACTTTGATGTACTCAATCATAATACGACATATTACTTTGTAAATGTATATAAGACAAGCATACTGGTAATGCTACTTGCTTAACTGGTATGTTAAATTAATTATCAAATACGTTGAGCAGTACTGATACATTTATAAATCAATTATTCAGTTTAAATGAGTATTACATATATTTCAAGGGGTGATTCAATGAAAAAGGTACGAACTACACGTGTACAAATTATAGACTTTTTAAAATATACACATGGCCTGAGCACACATCCCACTGATGAAAAGCCCGGATTTCTTGTTCCCAGATCCTTTGGATGTGACGAGACCAGTCCTTCACAGTGTCTTGAGTACGTTCGAGTTGAAGCCGTTTCCTTTCAGGTGTTTCTTCAGTGGACAAACAATGAAATAAGGGTACTGTCCGGACTGTAGGACGATGAACGTTCCAGGTCATTATTGTGTGACTTAACAGGGAATAGCAGACCACCCTCCGTGAGCAGCTCCGGTCTTTTGTTCTTGATGACCTGCGTAGGGTCGGAGTTCTCACATAACATCGGAGTTATGCTTTTTTGTGCTCGAGTAATTCTGTGTCGCTCATTTGGACGCCGCTTTATAAGAGCCTTCTCTCTCCTGCGCATGCGGCACCCGCGCATGTCCGATCCAGTCAGAGTCTCCAATGCATCCGAGATGTCTCGCTACATTCTCCCTTGCGGAATATGCAAATATTTAACTGTTTCATTTTTATGTCGTTTCGTACTTTTCATTTGATCACCCCGTATTATTAAATGTTTTTTTTGCTTCCTTTCAATAAATTAATATTTTTAAATAATGTTTTTATTTTCAGCTTTTCGATATGCTCGTGCCCCCTCGTTGGGTTATCACGCCCCTCTAGACGCCTCCCTAGGGGGGCACGCCTCACAGTTTGAGAAACACTGATGTAGAGTGTTTTGAAATTCCGTATAGCTTTAATCAAATTTTATCCAAAATACCTCATTTTAATAAAATTACATTATCATACAATTTCCTGATAGGTATTTTTCATTGATTTAAGGCCATAAGCGCCAACAAAATAGCATAAAATTACTAATCAACATTGCATTTTAGAATACTTTTTCCGAACGTAGGCGGATATCTTACGGCTCTTAATTCATATGCGCATTTTTTTTTAAAATAAAAACTCAGAAATATTGTGCTTATTTTAGACTCTGTTAATATTCTATCTGAATTTATATGCAACATCTTCTGTTATACGTATTCTTCGGTACCTTTTGAAAAGAAGAAAAAAACACAATATGTAAATATTTCTCCTCTTACATATTTTGGCTTCTGAAAGATGCAATGTAGCGATATTAAAACTGAAAGGATATTGCTACCAGAAGTTAAAAGTGTGCTACTTTAAATTACAAATTCCTTCAGTGATCCCTTCTCTAAAAATATCATTTTTTTACATTCCTTTTAAGCCCCTTGTTTATGAAAAATTTCAGATTTGTAAGTTGCTGTCTAAATTTAAAAGGAGATGTTCAAATCTTAACGACATAGGAAATAAATAATATAAAAGTAATATTACTCGTCCGCCAATTTATATTCAGCTCAGATTATATTGATATGTCAGAAAAAAGATTTTTTTAATATTCATTTAAATAATTTATTCGAAATAGGCACATTTTACGATAGTTTGAATATAAATATTTGTATTTTACTGTGTAGTGATTTTGAATTTCAATGTAACATATTGTTGTATATATCCATGTTTTCTTGAAAAACTTGTATCTAAAATTGAATTTAAGTGAAAAAGCGCTTAGTAAATTCCAAATACATTAGTTTTGATCGAACAGCTTTAAAGTTAGTAAATTCGTGCTTCCATGACATAAAAAATAATCACTGAAAAATCAAAATGTATTTAAGCATTTTTATTTTGTTGAATAAAATGGTGCTTGCGTGCATGTGTACTCAAAATTACAAAATTGTTTTTAACTTTTTGATTAATTATCTTATATAATCGATCTAAGTAGAATAAATCAAATAATAAAAGATCCTAAAGAAAACTTTTTTTTGCTCATTTGCTCTACTATAAGATATTTCAATTTTAAAATTACAGAAAACTCATCTACCTTGATTGAGAGAAAGTTAAATTAACGTCGTACTATATACGTATATATAAAGTAACATGAAGGCCATTAGCCACGGATCCCGTAAAGAAAACCCAATTACTTATCAGTTTTTACAGCTAATAACGCATTAGAACTTATTTTCGAGGGATATTTTACTTTTTGTGCACAGTAATTTACATTTATACAAATTCCGACAGCCTTCCATTTTTCTGTGAAACATAAAACTCATTACAGTTCACGTTGTTGAAAGAAATCTTTCACATTCAGATATGCGTTCATTCGTTCTCTGATAAGTTTTAATTCTTTTGGCGACAGGTCTATTTGTAGTGTCGTTGCGAGGACGAATGCTTTGGAATCAACCATACAAACAATCGAACTCTCTTTGCTCTTCTGTCAGCAATCCATTCACAAATGATGTTTATCAACTCATTAAATAATTTTATAAAAACTTTATCTATACTTCGCTGAGGTATGTGATAAATATATGGACTGAAATTTTCATACGTAGAAAGTCATTTCAATCCATTTCCAAAATCGAGCTGTTCTTTGCAGAAAGCTGTAAAACTCTCACTACAAAAAGTTTTACAGCTCTTTTCTTATACTTGATGCAACCCTTAGGACCTTTCACAATTATTTCTGATACTCTACGGAATGGCTCATTATTTTTATACTCTTATGAAGATTAATACATTATTCCTTTATAATTGAATACCAATCGAATGCTTATCATTTATTTCAATACACAAATGCACTAAATAACGAAGATTCTAATCAGTCATAACCATATCAGTATTGGTCTTTCGAAAATATTTAGCACTCGTTTGGCTGACATTCTTTACCAGGGTTTATGCTTCGAAATAATTGAAAACTCCTGTTAGTGTATAGCTTTCAATTAAACATTACTTGATTAGTAACTTGATAGGGTAACAATTAAATTTTCCGTACAATTTTTTTCTCAAAAATTTAAACATAACAACTGTATTAGATAACACTAAAATTATTAAGAGTTGAAATTTTAATTAAAAAAATTTATAATCGCCTGAAAATCTTTTAAAGCATAAATCTTAAGAAATTAGTTTTGTTTCTCTAGAGTAAACAAAATTTAAAAATTTTTAATTTCATGTACATTAGTGCATTAAATAAAATTCAACCATTTTATTTAGAAAACATTTATGGATCGGAAATGTATAAGCATCTATTACTGATTAACCAACATAAAAAACATCAAATTTTAATTTTCTAGATGAGGGTGTTAAGAGTTATTTATTCCTTTTGATATTGTTACGAGTTTTGTGTAATGAATGCTTTAAATAGTCTAAACAATTTGGATGTCTATTACAATAATGTTACTTTCTGTTGCATTTATTTTGTGCTAAAATGTAATATTTGCAAGCAACGCCGTTCCTTACATTCCTTAATGGTGATCCAAAGGAAACTTGGCGAAATATTGGCGTTTCCCCCAAGTTGGTATCATTTTTAGCGATCAAATTTGGCGAGTTGACTATCACATGGATGCATCTGGAAATTACTGGAGAAATCTATTAACATCACGATCTGTGACGTAAGCGGATGCTTCTAGAAATAGCGAAAAGGCAGCCTTGCAGACTATAAATAAGAGTCGCTCGCTGAAACTGAGTCAGTATCACTTTGAGTGTTGAAGATTTGCTATGATCGAGCGATTGCTTGCGAATACATTACGTATGACACTGATAGTTGTGTGTTAGCGCTTTAGAATGTGTGAAGACCTAAATGGATTTATTTTGCAAATTTTGCTGTTACATCCTGTACTTTTCGATTTGTTTACCTATAATAAATTTCATCGCTCTTAAGGAACTATTTTGCTCTTTAAAACTGATTGCATAAAATGTATGAACCCCAATCTACGTAACAATATTTGTTACATGTTTAGTTAGAAGTTTTTTTTCGAATTATGCTCATCAGACCATTGTTTGCTGAAGATACTATGTATCTCTAATTATGACAAGTTTGTGTTCTGTTAAATACTTCTGAAAATAAATAACTTTCAACGGACATGAACTGGAATGAAAATTCAAAAAAATATTCTCTTTTCAATTGACAAGTCCCCTTTCCATATCTAAAGTATTTCAATTGTAAAATATTAACAGTGTGGGATAAGCTCAATAGATCAAATTGTCCTTGCACATTTTATAAAAGTTTATTACATTAATTAACAGTTAACAAATTTATACTGAATATTAATTATAAAGGAAACAAGAATTAAACTATTGATACTATTTGCAGTTAGATTCGCACTGATTTACAATCCTACACTAATGTATGCAATTTAAACGCTTTTGATTTCGAATAATAACCATTTAATAAATAAATCACAAATTTAAACAATTCCGCAATATTTGTTTCAAGAAATTAAATTCCCAGAATAATTCATAGTAATTATTTTAATATTAAAATTGTGCCTAATACCTCCAATTAATAATTCTTATTCATCAGTGTATGAATTTCTTGGACTCCCTCGTGATTTTTTTCTTTTAAAAAAATAAACAATATTTCTAAAAAAACATTAAACAGTTTTTTATCACAATCAATGAAGAAACAGTAATGAAAAGGTATCTGACAAACACACTGATGTGCAAAATTTAAGCAACAATGTAAATTTTAAGCCAATAGCAATGAAATTGCATAAAAGTAGTTATTGTGATCAGTACAATAAACACGCAATTCAATAAAGGTGATGTGTATGCAAATGTCATAGGTGACGTGAGAGTACGCAAAGCGCGTGGCGCTCAACTCAAATGGTGCCAAACTCAAGACTACAATAAAAGGAAAAGGGGTGTGTGTAAATACGAGTAAAGACATTCGTTGCAGGTGCTATGGTGAAATGTGGCTAGAAGAATCACCAGGTTGAATTTACTCATTTAAAAAAGATCGAAAGGCTGGAGGAAGAGTGTGGCTTGACAGTGTAACTGAAGAATTTGGTTTAAAAAAATGTTTCTCGCAATTGAAAAGCCTTCCAAAAAATAGGTACAGCTGTTAGAAAGGTTGGTGGTGGCCGCACTAGTAAGCCAATTGCAGAGTATGGCCGATATATCGTTTTGAAGGTCAAAAGAGTCTGATACCAGTCAGCAAACGTCATTGTTGATGAACTGTCTACAACAACAAGGTGAAGAGTGTTGTGGTTTACTGTGGCCAGACACCTCCACAAAGGGGGTCTATTCACTCGCCTTCCCTGAACGCTGCAACTCTTTGAATGTTGGTCAGCGGCAACACCGTTAAGAGTGGTGAAAGAAGCACAAATACTGGACATCTCATCGACTGAGTCATGTCCTATTTACAGATGAGAGTCGTTTCAGTGCTATAAACGATTCTCAAAACCAGTTTATTTGAAGAGAGACTGGGACACAGTTTCCTCCCGATTACATCACTGAAAAAGACCGTTATGGTGGTACTGGAATTTTCGTTAGGAAAGGCAATATACTTAACAGACGGACTGAGCTCCACTTTTTCGACACAGGTTATATAACCGAGATTGCTATTGTAAGAAGGTGATCCTTCCCATGCATGTACAGAGGTGTTATTGGACCAGTTTTTAACCAAACCGGATTGCTGATGTTCAGCAGCAACTCATAAGAGAAGGAAAACTTACAAAAAGCTTCCTTTGTCCTTTTGTTTCCAATATTAACTAATTTTATTTTATCAGATTATAGGGAAACGTTTTATTTTGTTTCATAAATGTGAATAAAGACATAATATTTGTGTATAAATAAGGAAGCTAAAATCAAATTAAATGCAATACAAATATGTTTTCTTGTTATATTGATAAGATGTTCAAATAAATTTTTTACACTTCCTGGCTTTCATCATGGCTGATATTTGACGATTCAGAATGTTAAGCGCTAAATATAATAAATGTTTTCAACACGTACAAAAAATAACTATCCATCTAGAGAGAATGTGATACTAATGAATAAATTAGGCGATTGTTAGAGTGAGCTGACCAAAATTATATTTTTAAATGGTATAATTTCAAGTATTTTCATCAGAGTATACGTTCAACACATGTAAAAGGTCAATATAAAAGCATATATAGTTTCGTTTTAATAATTTAAAAGTGATTTTTTAAAAAGATAATGTTTTTAATAAAATATAAATTATTAAATTTACTTTGTTGTAGTATTTTAAGGTATCAGACTACCCTAAAATTGTAAATTTTGACAAAAGTTGATAAATTTTTTTATCATTTTATTTTATAGGGCATCTTATTAGCTTTATAAAAATACCAAGTTTATTATTTTCCATTCAATAGGAACAAAAACTACAAGTGTTTTAGCAAAAGCAGATGCCCTTATTTTTATAAGCAAGGTGTCATAGTTTTAAACGCGTTTTACTCAAAATGTGTAGATTGGGATAAGTGCTTTTTTTTTTATGCTTAAATGGTGACAGCGATTGCTCCAAATATTTTGAGAATAATTAACTAAAATTTTTGTGGACGTTCTGTATAATAGTAGAAGTGTTTTAACTTTCAAATTTATCAGTCACTGCTTTATAACAAAATTTACAGTCCCTTATATTAATATAATCACTGTTTTTTAAGCAGTTTTATGTAATAACTAAGATAAAGTCCTCTGATTTTTGTAAAAATTAAAATATCTCTTGTCCTGAAGGTCATTTCAAAAATAAATAATATAGCAACACATCAGAGTTGAAAAATAAAAAATTTGTTTACAAACTTTTGGTACAGAATGGGTCCCGCTAATGTTATGTTTTGTAAATTTTTACCAATTTTTTCCCAATATTTTTTCTCCTCTTCTTAGTTTTAGCATATTTTTCTTAAAGTGTACTAAACAAATCTGAAAGTCACAAAAAATCTCCATATCTTCATTTTTTTTTAAAAAAAAAAAAGTAGTAACAAGTAGTCGGATACCTTAAACAATGCAAGCGAGAAGTAAATTCCATCATAAAATTGAATACTTCTTTTTAAAAATAATAATACAAGAGATTATCATTTAGATTTACTTTCAGGAATCTAACAGCAATTCTTTTTTTCATTCGATCTAAATAATTAAGACTATCTTATGCTCCTTGCTTCTCGTTACAGGGAATACTTGAGAAAATTCTGAAGCACAAATTACGTGATTCAATTAGCCATTTCGGATGAGGAATGCAAATCCTGAAAGTGTCCTAGAGAAATATAATAAGGTGAATGTTTTTCAAGGGGGGGAAGTATTGAAATCTAAATATTACCAGAATAATTTTCTCTCTCAATAATATTGTAACGAATTTCACTGTTGGGTTCAGGGATTGAAAAGACTTTAATCAGGACAGCGATAAAACAGTTCTTTATTATCACCCAATGAAGAATACAATGTTCAGAAAGGCATAAGAACAGCCGAAGTCACAGTAATACAACACAACAGTAACACAACGCAATGTACTGATCCAGCGGGGAATAGATCAAATTCAAAGCCGTAGGCTTTCGTACTCTCTTCGGCATAAATCACAACGGAATCACCCGTAAAGTAACAGAGGCTGCTGGCGAGTCTGAGCTTCAAGAAATCTGAATAACAACTGCCCCATGTTGCATTTCAGTATGCCTTATATAGACACGGCGAAAGTGGTAGAACATTCCAGAAAATAGGAGAACCGCCCGGAACCGGAAGTCGTCAAATATCGCCAATATCGCCAAATTTGGCGACACTTGGCAACAAATTTGGCGACAAAATAAGTTGCCAAAACTGTCGCCAACTAAACGATATCTCGCCAATTTGGCGAGATACCCAAAGAGCCCCATGTTATTTACAAGGTCCCATAGCAATTGATCTAATTCACATGTTTACATGCAATAAACATTAATCCTGCACTATTTTTCAAGCAGAATAGTAATTTTGACATAATTTAACATTATAAACACATTTTAAATACCAAAATCATAACAATATTTCTTATCTATGTTGATCAAAAAAGTATAAAATGTGCGTTCTGTTAAACATGCCAATCGAAAGGATTCGAGAAGTAAAATGTGTTGTATAATAAATCTAATGCTTAAAGTAATATACACAGAAATAAAATCTTCTGCCGATTTCTATTTTTTATTTGGGTTACTTAAGAATTATATTAAATAATAAATAAAATCGTTCTCTTGATCTTTGCTCAATACTTACTTTATTTAAGAAAATTTGCTAATATTAAGTACCTGTATTTACTTTAAAATACTGTTTTAAATATCAGAAAGATGTTTCATTTTGAAAAAAAAAGTTATTTAAAAACTTTTTTTTGATTGAGTTAAATTAAAACATTATTTAACTTTCCTTTCAATACATTTCAAAATATTTAACTTTTTTTAAAATTTATTTATCTTCCATCCTTTTTTATAGATGAATGAATAAATTCGAAGTGTATATTTAGTTTTCCCGAATACTACCTACTTTCTTGATTTTTTTTTATTTGCAGTTCTAAAGGGTACGTTCTAAATGTTTTAATTTTGGTTTTAAGCAAAGATTTCTTAAATGTTTCCATTAAGAGTTTTCGGATTGGGGATTTTGTTATCAAAGGTTAGATTTAAAATAATAAGAGTACTTAAAACTTTTTGAGAGGAAAGAAATGATGATAAATGCTACAACATGGTTCAGTTCTCCTTCTTAATCAGAAAAGCAGTGATTTTCTTTTTTTTCGCTTAAGTTTTGCTGTAACAGGAACAGCAAATTTATTTTTCAATAAATTATTTCTAGTCTCATCGAAATGCTGCAAAGGCAATTCAGCTTACCAATTGATTTATTGTTCAAGTAAAGAAAGCGGAAAAGAATGTTCTACAAGTATTAATTCACTCAATATTAATTATCTGTCTTTCACGATTAGTTCAGATGCTGTTCACTAATTCAGAGCATTATTTTATAATTACGAGATATCTCTGAAGTCTCCAACAAAATATTTTTTCATATGAGTCTAGTCCTTTAGAAAAAAATGATTTTTTCCGCAAATAACAGCTTTTTCACTTAAGTTGCTTCTTACCTAATTCAGATAAATTTAAATTTTCGTAAAAAATCCTTTTTTGCTTGATATTTACATACCTTAAGTATAAGACCTTTTGTGTTTTCTCCGTAGAAGAAAGGTAAAAGTTGTTTTAAGTTATATTAAGAATTATTCGCAATTTTTTCGAAATAGCTACAGACAAAAGTAAGGTAAAGTACTAAACAAACGTATCTTTTTCTTAGAAAACAAGTGAAAAATTTAAAAAAGTTCATAAATCATTTTTGTTTTTATTATTGTTTAATTTGTAGCATTTCTAATTATATATAGAATCAAATATCATACTTCTAGATGTCGGCATTTTTTCACTTTTGTAACATTGTTTCATGAGACAGAAATAAAGGTCATTTAAAGAAAATTTATAATGTATTTTAAAATATTCAACATAATATTTCTTTTTAATGATAAAGCTTGCAAGAAAAATTACCGCCTCAAATAATTAAGAAATTTGATTACAATAATTAGAAATATAATTCGTGATTCCAAATATTTTTCGAAACATACAATATTTATTTACATAAGATTTGGACTGAAATATATGACAAAAACACAATTTGTTATTTCAAAATATAAGTACCGATATTCCATGGAAATTAACTTATAAACATGAAAAGAGTCTTGTTTCAAAACTTCCAAAAACTTAAGAGGACTTTTATTTTAAAAGGAAAAAAAAATATAAACACAGCCAAATATAAGCTTTTAGTAAATTGTTACAGGAAACTAGTACACATTTTATACAGTAAATTTTAAAAAGATGCGGTTGATTGTACTTTCTATAAGATTGCTCATTTTTATTATAAAATAAAGACAAGATTTTTAAAGATTTTTTGCGAGAAACAGAAAACGCAAAATAATTTCAAATTTGCAACAAATTATTTCCACACAATGCCCTAATCTTAAATTTGCAAAGCAATTAGGCTTAAATCATCAAAGAGAATACAACAATACTTTGAATATCTTACAAAGCTTCTTTTATTTTTGTACATTATGAGTTTTTTAATAAAAGAAAGAAATAATCTTCTTGTAAAACTAACAAATAGTGTCTATCCTCCCATTAAAACTCTCTCTTTTTTCTTATAATAAAAAAATAAACTTAACTTTATCTTTCTTACAAAAAAGCTTATATGTTCCTCTCATTGTGAAGGTGAAGAAAACTTTCGAATTAATTTTCGCTTGAATGGATTTTTTTTATGTATATTAATTCTTTGACAAAGAAGAAAACTCAAAAATATATTCTTACATCATATTAATATCGTATCTCTTATATTGCTTCTTTGTAAGGATAATAGGTTCATTTAAAGTAAAATGGTTTTTCAAAGAAGATTTGCAAAAAAATGATTAATTTTTATTGAAAATAAATTAATCCTCTTTCCCCTGAATTCTTTAATGAGAAAGTTTCTTTGAAAATGTTCTACAGATAATTCTGTTTTTCTCTTTCCACTTATAACACCGGCCTGCAAATGAAAAATTGCTTATATATCTGTATTTTTCCCTTATAAATTTCAGCTCGCTAAAACCAGAAAAAAAGCTTGTAAGGCTTTTTTTTCTGGGGAAATTTCCATTTAATCTTAAATTTAGAATCCTTTCTTTGATAAAAATAAGTATATCTCTCTATTTTAAAATTTACTTTTAAATATCTACTCTCTATTTAATTTCTACTCATCATTTAATTTTAAATTCTCTACTATATTCTATCTACTCTCTACTCGATAGAATATACTCTCTCTGCTATATTCTATCTATACTCTCTACTATATACTTTCTACTCTCTACTATATTCTTTCTGCTCTCTACTATATACTCTCTACTATATACCATTTATTCTCTACTCTCTACTAATACTCTATATTCTCTACTATATACTCTATACTATCTCTCTCTATTTAATTTTAAATTTCTCTATAAAAGCATGACTTCTCACATTAATTTTACTAATTATAACTGGACCCGATGACAAACGAAAAAGAATTAGAAATAATGGTGGGGTAGAAAAAATAAAATGAGTGATACTGTAGATTTGGAGTTGGTTGAAATATTAGATGATCTTGGACAAGTAGTTTCATCAGATTATACTGAATTTTGAGGATTATTACGGATGGATTTAACACGTTTCAAAACTTTTCTTGGGGTAATAGGAGTAACTATCAGCAAGAATAAATATAATCATCCCGTGGTCAGATTTATCATTTTTTCAACTATATAGAGTATGTTGCTCGTTATGTAAAAGCACATACTGAATAAATTTCTTACATGTTTATTATCCAGCATTCAAAACGTTACTATGCACGT